>LPNX010695668.1:149413-156913 GCA_001517045.1 Pseudotsuga menziesii
TCATCGTACAAATTCTCACATCTCTTATATGAGGGGAATATCTACAATCGCCTTCAAGCTAACCTTTATGTGCAAAAATTTCACATTCACTTACTGAGAAAAACCCTAGTTTCGAAAATTGACCAAAAAAAATGATCCCTTGTCCATGGACCTAGAGTGGAGGGCCACTCTAGCACTATCACGATGTACTGAATCCAACGGAGCTGACGGTTCATCGATCCGAGCAACGATCATCAATCTATGGAACGTTGAATCCCACCTCCCATAAGATTTTAGGGACACCCGTTGAATCCCTAACTGGGGCATAGAGTGGAAACCATGCATCAAAAAGGGATTTCAATGGGTCGTGCAAGTGTGTTTAGGCAGGTTCCTTGTGGGAACGCTAGCCACACGTTCACGGTTAAGGAATTTGCAAAGCCGACCCATATGTGCAGAAATTGGACATTCACTTACTGAGCAAAACCCTAGTTTCCAAAATTGACCAAAATAATGGTCTCTTCTCCATGGAATCAGATTAGAGGGCCACCCTAGAACTATCTCGATGTCTGAAATCCAACGGAGTTGACGGTTTGTCGATCCAAGCAACGGTCATGATTCTATGGCACGTTGAATCCCACCTCCTCTAGACTTTCAGGGACACCTGTTGAATCCCTACCCGGGGCATAGAATGGAAACCGTGTATCAAAAAGGACTTTCGGTGGTTTGTGCAAGATTTTTTAAGCATGTATCATGTGGGAATGCTAGCCACAACTTCACGGTCGAGTAATATGCGAATTTGACCCCTATGTGCAAAAATTTCACATTCACTTACTGAGCAAAACCCTAGTTTCCAAAATTAACCAAAATAATGGTCTCTTATCCATGGAACTAGATTAGAGGGCCACCCTAGCACTATCTCGATGTCCTAAATCCAACGTAGCTTATGGTTCGTCGATCCGAGCAACGGTCATGATTCTGTGGCATGTGGAATCCCACCTCCTACAGGCTTTCAGGGACACATGTTGAATCCCTACCCAGGGCATAGAATGGAAACCGTGCATAAAAAAGGGCTTCTGGTGGGTCTTGCAAGCGTGTTTAGGCATGTGTTATGTGGGAACGCTAGCCACACCTTCATGGTCAAGCAATATGCGAATTTGACCCCCATGTGCAAAAATTTCACATTCACTTACTGAGCAAAACCCTAGCTTCCAAAATTGACCAAAATAATGGTCTCTTCTCCATGGAAACAGATTAGAGGGCCACCCTAGCACTATCCCGATGTCCTAAATCCAATGGATCCAACGGTTCGTCGATCCGAGCAACGGTCATGATTATGTGGCACATTGAATCCCACCTCCTACAGGCTTTCAGGGTCACCTGTTGAATCCCTACCCGGGGCATAGAATCGAAACCGTGCATAAAAAAGGGCTTCCGGTGGGTCGTGTAAGTGTGTTTAGGCATGTGTTATGTGATAACGCTAGCCACACCTTCACGGTTGAGCAATATGCGAATTTGACCCCCGTGTGCAAAAATTTCACATTCACTTACTGAGCAAAACCCTAGTTTCCAAAATTGACTAAAATAATGGTCTCTTCTCCATGGAACTAGATTAGAGGGCCACCCTAGCACTATCCCGATGTATTGAATCCAACAGAGCCAATGGTTTGTCGATCTGAGCAACGGTCATGATTCTGTGGCACATTGAATCCCACCTCCTATAGGCTTTCAGGGTAGGCTTTCAGGGACACCTGTTGAATCCCTACCTGGGGCATAGAATGGAAACCGTGCATGAAAAAACTATTATATTTAAAGGTTTCAATGATCTTAGTACATGCACACTAAAGTCAACTTCGTGAATCAACATGATTTGAAGCATAAGTCCACCGGATTTGAAAAAGTTGAGTTGGACATTAGATTGATTCTGAATTGAGTTGTGATAGTAAGATAAGATTAGGGTTAGGATTAGGGTTTTCTAGGTAGGGTTATGGTTATGGGCCATGCATGTTAAACAGTAAACCCTAGTTAGGGATAGGGTTTTCCAAGTTTGGCCTTCGTTGGCATGAAATGCATTGTTCATCTTTGGCCCAAATCTCTTCTTATCTTTTATTATCTTTTAAGTAGAAATTAAACTTTTACATAAATAAAAAATGAGATGAAATTCCAACACTACTATGCACTACCCCTTTGGCAATGGACATGCGGGTATAAGAGGTGAGTTGTCAAGAAGGAAATTATACAAGCCTTAAAACATAATTTTATCATTTCGGCATCTTGTTTCCATCATCCTAGTTGTATATATCGGCTGAAAACATTGACAATATTACCTACTTGAAAAAATAGGGTTTTAGTCCTGTAAGAGATCCTACAAAGAAATTTGATAGGTATGACCTACAGAGGTACATGTATGTATTCTAATGTTATGTATATCATGTGAATGAGATCTTGAAATGTTCATATGATTGATATATATGGTTTATTGATCATACGTAAAATTTGGCATGTTCATTAACTTGACATACAAGAGGATTTTTGGCATATTTATAAACAACATTATGGAAAATTTCGCATATCAAGAACAAAAAATTGACATATTCATAAGAAACATACATGGGAAAATTAAAATTATGATACATACCTCATCATGCTAGATCCCACCTAATATGATACAACCAAGGCCTCTGGATCATCTCTTATAATGACGGTCTCCATTAGTCTCTCGTGTTATGTATCTGGTAAGAAGTAGGGTACAAGAATACAAAATTGACATATTCATAAGAAACATACATGGGAAAATTAAAATTATGATACATACCTCATCATGCTAGATCCCACCTAATATCATACAACCAAGGCCTCCGGATCATCTCTTATAATGATGGTCTCCATTAGTCTCTCGTGCTATGTATCCGGTAAGAAGTAGCGTACAAGAACACAAAATTGACATATTCATAAGAAACATATATGGGAAAATTACAATTATGATACATACCTCATCATGCTAGATCCCACCTATTATCATACAACCAAGCCCTCCGGATCATCTCTTATAATGATGGTCTCCATTAGTCTCTCGTGCTCTGTATCCGGTAAGAAGTATCGTACCTTCGATGAATTTCGACTAGGCATTGTTCGTACTTGGAGGTTTGTACCAATGATAAAGTTGGTAAAGTGATACACACTTGCACCTGGTTTGTAATCCATGTAAACATATCCACCCTTCTTTCTTGCATTTTTTTCATGTGTAAGATATTCACCTTTAACAACCATAGACCCGATGGGGAAGTGGTTGTTTTCATCATCGGTCATGGACATAATGAGGGTTTGCTTTCCCTCTATACAACGTGCCAACCAGTAATCACCACCCCATTCACTATCTTTTGAGGCAACCACTGCATATATGTGTCCTGCATAGTATGATTGTAGGTATATGATAAAATATTTTTCGTGTGATACAAGGCCATTAATGTGAGTTTCAAGACTACGTAAATTTTACAAAAAAATGTTAAGGAAATGCATCATACTAGGTTGTACAAGGTCTGATACATGATCAAAATCTATAGAAATAGACGATTGGTCTTCTTCCAACGGAGTTAACTCAACAATTGCACGTTGATCAAGTGGAAGTGATATGTGATCCCATCCATCAACCCAATCCAATGATTCACACATATCCCAGTCACCATCACAACAAGGTGGGCAAAAACAAGCGAGTTTTCTGGTCCAAATTTCAAATACTGGGTTATCAGAGCTTCGAACCGAATGAAAGCCACGAGTCCCAGGAACATTCTTGCATTCCCATGCATGTGAACGATCTATGTCTACCACCTCCCAAAAAAATCTCTCCACATGTCTCTTTCTTGTGGATTCTACTCGCATAGCTGATTCCTCTCCCATTACTGACGTGCACCACCTGACTATAGATTCAGCATTTCGAATAGTAGATATTGTAGATAATTTCAATTCCTCTCTTCGTAGGGCTGTTTTGACACATGCTCCGGCTCCATCATGCTCTCCTTTACCAGGCCCAGTCTCAAAATAGTTCCACATATGTGGAACTTTGTAGTTTTTATGCAATGAACACAACCATTGAAATATGCATGCATTTTTTAACTGACCAGCACATCCATCAAACCAAATCCAATGTCGATCCATCTATATGTTCCTGCCCTTCAAATGATCATAGAACATGATGAAGCAATGACGTACATAGTGGAAGTCATGGCACCTATCATCACTTATGTAGAAGTGATATTCCTTTAGAATTTCTCTTTGCTCTTCACTGCTATTTGGGCCATGTCTATATGTGATATGCACCATCAAGGAAACCTGCTCAGAGTGATAATACTGACTTTGGATCTCATTTTGAGGTTGCAGAGTGTAGTTCTCAACAAAATCAACAACTGAAAGTATAGTACCACGAGGAAATGTATCTCTGCATATTCTAAACTTGTCATCCTGCCATCGTGCCAAGTGGACATACTGAACATATTGACGTGTCTTTTCAATAAATTCCTTGACAAAGACACTAACTTGTACCTGTTGACACAAAATGATCTCAATATCAGGTTTTTTTGTAAGTAAGGAATGAAATGCAACTGTTCTGAACATAATTTTATAGATACATGCATGTACCTGAGATGTCACCAATTGTATTTTTTTGCTTTCTTTCCCTGGGACTATTTCATAGCTGATATATTTGAAACTTTTCATGTTTGTAACCATATTCCCAAATTCATTGTCTCCAGTCTCGTGCATACATTGGCTCAATAATGCCATTCCAGCACAGTTGGAGCAAGTTCCATCCAAACAGGATTTTACATAGTAAGTTTGCCCCTCGAGCCTATTGCACATGATACTCTGAATGAATTCTCTTGATGAGGTCGGTGGTATTGTCAAGGAGCAATCCTGCACATGGTTAGTATGCAACACACGACGAATGTACAAAAATGTTTCATAGTAATATTCATATTCTACATGGTATCTACAACAAGAAGTGTTACGAAGAGTATTTATTCTAACATACCAGGGCTTACATTTCTCAAAAGATCTTTGCCCCAAATTCAATTGTCTATGTTCATTCCTAAATTTCTCATATAGTTCTGTCTGTGTTATATCAAGAAGATGCTTAATATGTGGTTCATGGTCCTTTGAACCCCTTCTCATTTTTAGTACATCCTTCTGTTTTGAAGAAGGCCTTGTGTGATCATGCCAAAAACTCTGCACTAGTCCCTTTACTGCATCAACTAGCTTCATGTCACGACGTGGCAACCGACCAATAAAGGCCCAAAAATTTGTCTGGGTGGTTGTGTCAAGATGTTCTCTTCTAATAGAATACCTACGGAGGGTTTTTACATTCAAATTAAATAGTTTAGATGTAGGCTTGAGAAAACGAAGGACCTTGGTGTTCTTATTTACATTTGCTTGTGACAACACACGACGAGCCGCATTGCGGTCCTTTGACCGTGTGTTCTTACCAATTTTACCAAAGGCATCTACTAAGATTTTAACTATATGAGAACTTGGTCCAGAAGGCTTTATCATCTTTATCCCTAACGATTTCCTAACAATATTCATGCCCCTATATTTTAACAATGATAAAAATAATCTACATTTATCTCCACCACATTTAGAAACAAAATATTTATTTAGTATCTATTGAGTTTGATAAGCAATACTATGTTTAGATAGCATATCTTCAATGGAATAGAGGAGTCCTTCATCAACTTGTATACACTTCGGAGTTCTTCGACGTGTGCTTTCTAATGGAGGTAAGGGGGTTGGATTTCTATCATTTAGTGCATCAACAATATGCTCTAGCGTTACAGTAGCAACTTGTTGTCCTTCATTCTCTTCCTGGTAGTTGGATGGTGGAAGTCCAACATCCTCATCGATGGTCCGATTAATATTTTCTTCTTCAACAGTAGGCTCCATGTCCAATGCCTCTTCAACAGTAGGGTCCATGTACAATGCCTCTTCATGAGCTTCGTCTTGAGATGGTAACTTATCCTCTATAATTGGATTTGGATTAGTTTCCAAAGAAAGCCTCCGATTCATCATGTCTATTCTTTTCTTTTCTTTCTCTTCTTCGATGACTTCTTGATGTCTCTTCTTCCTTGGTTACATACATTCCCCATCACCACAATGATCAATGTCAATATAGTTTGTTTTTGTTGCTCCTCAATTACAAGCTTTGAAACCTTTAACTTGCTTTATAACTATTGATCCTTCAAGATGCATCAATATTCCTTCTCAATTGTTCATATTTCCCATCAAAACAATAATAAATGGGAAAATTTACCTTTGGCTCTCTTGAATAATAATCAAATGAAAGTTAAATCATAAATTGTTCCTTAAGCTGATTTTCTTGTACAATTGTGTATATCCACCATCACCATGAAATTGCATTGAATCTTGATATCTTATCTTGTGTGCTCCTCAACCATGAAAGATATCCTCAATGTTGCACCTGCATAACAAAAAGAATGATGGAGAATGTGTAAATTGTGAGTATTTTCACAAGCGGGCTCGTGCTCCTGAAAAAAAACGCGGGGTAATGGGATAAATTCATAAAAACAGAGTGAAGTTGCTCTCGGACAAAAACAATTCATTGTTTTTACAGTCCCAAAACCCGCACGCGTTATATAGAGTAAAAACGCGTACGCGATTTGTTTAAGTATAACGAGCACACGATATGGTTAAGCACAATTAATAGAGTGGGTGCACGGCTAGGGCAACGAATAAGATCATAACTTCCCAAATGTTTTCTATGGCTAGCAACAAAACAAATGTTTTTAGTGTTCCCTTCTTTTCATGCATATAAATGTTGCTCTCTATAGCCCCAATAATCCCTACATATCCCTATCTCTTTCTAAATATACCTCCCTCATTCTCTCTGCATCCCTCCCTATATGTTCCTTTTTGTCCCTTACTCCATCCCTCCATACTGATGGTGATGAAGACGATGATGATTATCATGATGGTGATGATGATGATGATGATAATGATGACAACGATGGTGATGATGATGTTCATGATGTTGATGGTGATGATGATGATCATGTTGATGATGATGATGATGATGAAGGTGATGATGATGATGATGAGGAAGGTGATGTTGATGTTCATGATGTTGATGGTGATGATGATGTTGATGTTGATGATGACGATGGTGATGATGATGTTGATGATGTTGATGTTGATGATGACGATGGTGATGAAGATGATGATGATGAAGATGAAGATGGAGATGATGATGAACATGATGATCATGCCTCTTTTGATGATGATGATTGATGATCAATGATCATGGTGATGATGATGGTGATGATGAGGATGACGATGGTGATGATGGTGATGATGAAGATGTTTATGAGGAGGAGGAGGAGGATGAGGATGAGGAGGAGGAGGAGGAGGATGAGGATGATGATGATGATGATGATGAAGATGTTTATGATGATGATGATGAGGATGAGGAGGATGAGGATGGTGACGATGGTGATGATGATGGCGATGATGATGATG
>LPNX010695668.1:161913-343742 GCA_001517045.1 Pseudotsuga menziesii
GACGACGATGGTGATGATGATGTTCATGATGGTGATGATGATGATGAAGAAGATGATGATGATGATGATGGTGATGATGATGTTGATCATGATCAAGATGATGGTGACGATGATGTTCATGATGATGATGATGATGATGAGGAAGGCAATGTTGATGATGAGGATGAGGATAGTGATAATGATCGATGATCAATGATCATGGTGATGATGAGGATGAGGATGGTGATGATGATTGATGATCAATGATCATGGTGATGGTGATGATGATCGATGACCAATGATCATGGTGATGATGAGGATGAGCGATGACCAATGATCATGGTGATGATGAGGATGAGAATGGTGATGATGATGATGATGAAGGTGATGATGAAGGTGATGATGATGATGATGACGACGATGGTGTTGATGATAATGATGAAAATGATGTTAACTACAACGCGCACACATTTAGCTTTTATAAATCGCGTGCACATTTGGATTCACTAAATCGTGCATGCGTTTGGCTTTACTAAAGCGCGCTCGCGTATTGGTTAAATTCAAAAAAAAATTCCCACCAAATGACAAGGTTGAGCCTCCAGCCATGCTTTCATGGAATTCCTATGCCTATGTGTCTGCTTTGTACTTTGCTTCGGATTCAACATGCCTATGCCTTGGAGTATGATAAACCATGGCTAATTCAGCATTATATCCAAATTTCCAATATGCTCGTGTTTAGCGATTCGTCTGATTATGCTGCACACCTCCATTTTTTATGAGATTTTAGAAACATATATGGTTTTTTTTGCAGATTCTAAATATGTAAATTTTAACAAGAATACATATTTTTTTCTATTTTTTTCTTATTTATCTTCTGTCATCACTCCTCAACTCAAAAAACACACTGTTAGTGTTTCGTCCATATCTCTTTCATTTCTCAACCATTTAAAAAAAATTGTATGGTGCACTAAAGAACACCAACCTCTACATGCTATAAAAAACCCACTTCCAAATAATTGCATTAAGACATTCAATCACTGCACCCACAATTGACGTACCATTTTCGAGGTTTGATCTCTTAGATAATTAAAAAAAAATTTAAAAAATTATTTTTATTATTGAAAAAATAGTCGTGCACTAGTCCTATATGTTATATATATGTATACCAGTTTTCGTAAGTTTATTCCATCATTTAGACACTCAGACACTGCACCCACAAAAACATATACCTTATAATTTGTCCCAAAAATAAAAAGTGTCCGTTAAAAAATATCTAACTTTATATAGTTAACAACATTTTCAATAGAAAAAAATTATATATTTGGAAAGGTCATTCAATTTCCTACATTTCTTGTTTTTTATTGATCACAAGATTCATTGTGTAAGTGTCTCAAAATATCCATGCAAGTTAATGGATGTCTATTTTTTTCAGTTTTGTATTGCATCTAATGCGCCAAAAGAGACCCTCAACTTCTTGCACAAGCCCTAATATCATTGCCTTTAAAACATTTCAAAAAGTTCAAAGTTTGGGTGTGTTAACGGATCAAATTTTGTGAATTACTAAATCACTTCCATGCAACTTAATATGATCAAACTCTACGAAGGTATCGATACATTTTTTACGTGTTAAACAGATTAAGTTAAATTTTGAGACAAGCACACACGTATAGATGTAGATGCGTGGGATTCTTGGTTGTTTTGTCCTTAATTCAAGTCCACTCAATCTTTGCCTGAACAGAGGCTATGAATTTATGTTTATAATTTTTCCCATTTTTGAAATTTTAACATGTATTTAGATACCCATTCCATTGGGGAGGTGAGAACACACCTACATTTATATGTGATTCAGGGTTGTTTTGGACCTCGATCAAAGTCGATCAAAGTTGGCCCAATTAAGACCTATGTACTTGCACATTTGCAAGTTTTCTCATTCTTTAGATTTGAACATATATTTTGATAGGAACTGGAGAGTCAAGGTCACTGAAAGTTGGTCTGACCAATGCCTACACACATGCGTATTTGCAAGTTTTCTCATTCTTAAAACTTTTAATAAGGGCAAAAACAGTTCAGAATACCACACAGATGTACATGCATGTTTATGTCTCATATATGGATATTTAAATTTATCTCTTAAATAAGTATTTAAATTTACTTTAAAAAAAATCAAAATACAAATTGTTAAAGATCTTTATGTTTTTTGTTTGTTTGTTTGTTACAGGCATCAAAATCTATCTATGAATATATTAATGATTTTTCATAATGTTAAAAAAATAATGCATTTTGTGAAAGTTTGAAGAAAGTTAAACATATCAATTTTTTAGAAGGCCTAGTTTGACTTTGCGAATGTTAAAAATATTGCTTGTATTAGGCGCATGATACATTTTGAGGATTGTCAAATAAATTGAATTTTGTGACTAACACAACATTTTTTGGCATGTTAAAGAGATTAACCTTTAAGTAGAACTTGATACCTTTAAAGAAAGCTAAACCGACCAAATTTTTCAAAGGCCTTGGCCTAGTTCAGGAAAGTTAAAAAGATCAAATTCATAGAACTCCATAACATCATTATTTGTGTTACAAGGATCAAAATTTTGTGTTAGAAGGATCAAAATTTGTGAAGTTCTTGATGGAATTTGTGCGTGTCAAAATGGTTAAATTTTTAGCATGTCCTTCTTGCAGGTTTAAAATATTAAAATTTGAAAAGAAGTCGTTGCCTTCCGAGCATGTTTGAAAGATCAAATATTGAGAATTTGTAAAACGATTAGTCTAAAGACGTTACTTTTTTACTATCATTTTTTTTCTTCAGTTTTTCAATCATTTTTTACTAAATTTGGCAATAGATTTTGGGAATTCCATATAACAGCTTTCAATTTTGCCTAATTTGGGTGCCTCAGGGGTTTCCAATAGTGTTGAATCTATTTCTCTACTAAAAAAATATATGGGTTGTACAAAAAATCGATTTCAGGAAAAACAAATCCATGGATTTAGGCAAAAACCGTTCGAAGGAAAAAATGTCACGCGTTTAACCTTCTCCTTTTTAAAATTGCGGCTATCCATGCCAACTTTTACCAAGGGATGAAATATCTACGAACCCTAAGCATGGGTTAACTCTTCAGTAACCCCATATAAATGTGTGACCACATGTTAACTTCTCAATAGGTATATAAATGTACTTTAAAATTTCAAGAGAGACAATACTTGTCAAATTGCAACATTTTAAGCCAACTACAACTAACCTCTTGGTTAATATTCAAAATAGCAAAGAATCAAACACAAATTTGGACACACACTTTATCTCTCAAATTGGTACCCAAATCACTTTAAAATTTTAAGAAACAAAAAACTTGTCAAAATATAATTTATTCAGCCTCATTTTCACTAAGGCCATGAGAAAGGGTCGATATAACTAAGAACCCCTCACAAAAATCTACACATGCTTCCTCTCTCTAAACACTATCCAAGTAATGTGTGCATACTTTATCTCTTCTCATGTATTCTAATCCACTTTAGAATTTCAAGAAAGACAACTTTCATCAAGGGTAGAAATCGCTAAGGAACACACACTACCATGTTTACATACTTTATCTCTGTGATGGGTATCAAAATCTACATTAAATTTTCAAAAAAGGGAAACTTTTTCAAAGCACAACCTTTTAGGCATGATTTGACAAACACCTTGATTGAGGGTAGAAATAACTAAAAACCTCACACAACTATGTGCACACAAATCATCTCTCCATTGGGTATCTAAATCTACTTTAAAACTTCAAGAAACCTTTGGTACAAGTTATACTTAAAATCGTGTCATTGACGTATTTAATGCTATGTAAAAAGCTATCATGAATCCCCAGTTCACAAGTAATTCCCAAATCATGTTGACTTGACACCCATAGTATGCTATAGTTTACCTAGTGTTAATGAGTGTGACTAAATCCTTATTCACACCAATTCTATCTACCTCCAATGTGTGTGATTTGTAGAAGCCTTGATTACCACGATAGAACATATAGGCATCCTTGATTTAGTCACGGGTTCCTCTTGTAGGATGGGTAGTTGGGAAATTCTGCTATCATTGTCCCCACCTAGGTTCAAAACCCATGACTAAATTTACATGACACATACAGGATCCCCACCTAGGTTCAAAACCCACGAATAAATGTACATGACACCTACAGGAGTGTCGGAATTTTCAGTTAATGAAAAAAAATATAGGTAGCAGTTCCTAACTCCAATAAATTTTATTCCAAATTCATTTAGTCGTGTGCAAACTTCGTTAATATTGTTCTAGCGAAAGTGCTTTTAAATAGTTTGGGATCCTTTTAATCACAAAACATTAGGATTCATGACAATGGCTATATTACAGCAACATCGACATTAGTTAAGGAAACAGTATTTGGCTCCGCTTTGGACGCAAGGGGAAAATTTCTAGAGTCTTAAATCTTTAATGAAAATTGAAATGATGGGAGTGTACAGAAATGATTGAAGAAGAAGAAGAAGAAGAAGAAGAAGAAATTTTGATGTCCACAAGGCTAAAACTAGCCTATGGGACAAACCACCTCACACACTGGTTTCTGCAATTCCACCCTTTTTGTGTTCAACTTGATGATGAATGCCCCCAATTTCTCCATGGTACCCTAGTTGAATAGATTATCCCAAGAGCTACCTATTAGGATGTTTGCATAGATGTCCCTACTATCCCTATTTGAATTGATTAAAAGTATTTAGAAAACTCGTTAGAAGCTTTATTATTGTGATCTTGGAATAAGGCAATGTGTAATGCCAAAGCATGTTCAACTTCAAGAACAGTAGAAGGATTCAATTCCTCTTAGGCACGTTTTTTTGTAGGGAACTTCGAAATTTTAAAGTTTTGGTGCATTAATAGTATCAAAGTTTCTCAAAGAATAAATTCCTTTTGAGCATGTTCAAAGGATTTAATTTTTGGAAAATTTAGGTGCCTTTTGAGTGTGTTAGAAAATATCAAATTTATTGAATAACATGATTCATTTAAAGCACATTAAAATATAAAAATTTGTGAAAAACATGGTGCCTCTCAAGAAAGTTAAAAAGATCAAATTTTGCAAAGGACTAGACTGAAAGCCTCAATGCTGATTGAGTGTGTTAAAAGGGTCAAAATTTTGCGAAAAATATGATGCCTTTCATGTATTTTAGAAACATTTTGGGAAGGCCTTAAAGGATTTTGGGCACATTTTGGGCATGTTAAAAGGATGAATTATAAGAAGAACAAGTTGCTTTCCGGTTGTGTCAAATAGATTGAATTTTGTGAGGAACATAATCGTTTTCTCAACTATTTAAAGGATCAAATTTTGCATAGAACTTTAAGTCTTTCAAGCTGTCCAAATAGCTAAAAGTTTGAATGCATTAAAAGGGCCAAAGTTTGTAAAAGATCCAGTGCCTGTCAGGTAAGTTAAAGAGATCAATTTCTTGAAGAGGATTCTTGGTTTCTTTCCTCTTAGAAAGTTTCCATTAACACCCATTGGGGCGTGTCAAATAGATTTCGTTTTGTGAAAATCACAATGCAATCTAAGGTTCCTAAAAGATCAAATTTTGCGAAGGGTGTGACACCTTTAAAGCAAGTTATAAACATCAATGTTTCATTGTGTTAAAATGAGCAAACCTTATGAAAGATTCAACGCCTTTCAAGCAAGTTAAAAAGGCCTCAATGCCTTTAAAGCATGTTAAAATGACTGAATTTATTGAATAGCATGATGCATTTTCTGGAAGTCAGGAGATTGAATTTTTTTTAAGAAGATGATTATCTTGACATATGAATGCACCACTACTATTCTCCGCAAAGCGTTTCAAGGCCTATTTAATATTGATATGTATTTTTATAATATAAATATTAGGTGGGATCACGTAAGTAAAATGATATGTCAATGGTCTATGGAATTACAAGTTATATTGGAATTATTCTTTTATATGTTTTCGTTTTAGATTGACATGTTGAGAAAGTCATACTTCTACGTGTTTGAAGTTGAATTTATTTCATTTCAAAATTGGGTGTAAATGGAAAAAGGGGGGAAATATACTTTGCTAAGTCCCAATGGCTTAGACTTTAAATGGTTTTGCATATATAATAGTAGAGGACTTAAGGTTATTATTTGGATAAATGCATAAGTTTCAGTATTGATATGCTAAGATGATGGTCGTAAGCTACATATAAAGTATTTACCATGGTCTTTGTTCGAAGATTGATGGTGTAGCACTATGCATATATAAACAGTTTGTTCTTGCTAACATTATATATATATATAAGTCACTTGACACGAGGACACAAGACACGAAGGACACGAAAAACATGAGTATCTGACACGGATACTGTGACCTCCAGAATCAGGACACGGAACACGAAAAATTCAAGTGTTGTCACGGATACAGTGACCCCCAGAATCAGGACATGGAGGACACATTATGTGTGTGTGTGTGTGTGTGTGTGTGTGTGTGTGTGTGTGTGTGTGTGTGTGTATGTATGTATCCATCTTGTCCAGTGGGCGTAGCTTGGGTGGTTCAGAGAATTGGTTATTGCGCTCCCCACTCGGGTTTGAATCTCGTCGGGGACATTGCTCCTTGGGATCCCTTGTATGTAATGAAATAATAGGTTGGTGAGCCGTTTATCATGATTAATAATGCCCAAGTTCATGTATACTTTCCCAGCGAGTATAAATGCATAAGTAGAGGACTTAAGGTTGTTATTTGGATAAATGCATAAGTTTCAGTATTGATATGCTAACATGATGGTTGTAAGCTACATATAAAGTATTTACCATGGTCTTTGTTCGAAGATTGATGGTGTAGCACCATGCATATATAAACAGTTTGTTCTTGCTAACATTATATATATATATAAGTCACTTGACACGAGGACACAAGACACGAAGGACACAAAAAACATGAGTATCTGACACGGATACGGTGACCTCCAGAATCAGGACACGAAACACGAAAAATTCAAGTGTTGTCACGGATACAGTGACCCCCAGAATCAGGACATGGAGGACACATTATATGTGTGTGTGTGTGTGTATGTGTGTGTGTGTGTGTGTGTGTGTGTGTGTGTGTGTGTGTGTGTGTGTGTCCATCTTGTCCAGTGGGCGTAGCTTGGGTGGTTCAGAGAATTGGTTATGCGCTCCCCACCCGGGTTTGAATCTCGTCGGGGACATTGCTCCTTGGGATCCCCTGTATGTAATGAAATAATAGGTTGGTGAGCCGTTTATCATGATTAATAATGCCCAAGTTCATGTATACTTTCCTAGCGAGTATAAGATATTTTCCCAAGTGGACGTAGCCATGGTGTAAAATTGGGCTTCCATGGTGAACCACTTTATATATATATATATCCAAAAAAAATTAGAAATTAGAACATTTACGAATATTCAATTGAAATTAGTCAAATTACTAATTAGAATCAATACACAATACACAATTTGTCATTCATAAATCACAATGAGACACAAAGATGATAGTTCAATATGTCGAAACCATATTTCTCATTAAGTCATGAAAATCAAAATGTATTACATAGATGTCAGAATGTCAATGGAAACTAGTAGTAGTAAATAGTAAAAACAAAAAAGGGTAGATCATAGATGAGATCAAGACAGAATAATCTCATATGTCTATAGTCCTCCTCCAGGCTTGAATCAACAAACTCATCACTTCCATGGCCCTCATCTTCCTCCTCCTCCTCCTCCTCTATTCCCATATGATGTCTACATTTGTTGGTGTGGAGGATGACCCCTCCATAGGATCACAATCATCAAAAGTGACTGACTCTAGCACTAGATCATTCTTATCCATGTTGGTTAATTCCAAATTAGTAATGTTTTACAAACCCATATCATCGGGAAATAAATCCCAAATATTTGTCTTTCCCTTCACCCACTCTTCCCTCTTCATATAAATAAGATGAAGGTTGGAGTGCACATACACCATCGTCTTTTCCCTAGGCTGCTCAAGTCTACTCCTCTTCAAACTGTACAAGTTTCCATATGTGATCAAATTCCTCTCACAACAAGAGGATGAAGGAGCTTGAGATATGACCCTCAAGGCAATCTTTTGTAGAAGAGGGCATGATTCCCCATGAGTTTCCCACTAAACATAGGGTTTCTTAACTCCCATGTCTCTAAGCACTAAATATCCCAATGGAAGTGGAAACTACAAATCCCTCCTTCGCCTCTTCAAGTAGGTCTTTATCCTGAAGTAGTCATCTAAATTATATCTTCCTCCCATGTGATATCTCTCCATCCATGTGAGGAGGGACTCTGCATGAGGGCCTTGACCCACCATTGAGCCAATCATGACCATAGAACTTGATGTTTAATTCCATGGATCAAGCAATGCAAAGGTGTGCAATTGTTATCCCACCTGTAGATAAGAAGATCTTGTATGGTAGACCATAAGTTCTATGTCGATGTCTCATACTCGACACACTCATTATCCATAATAACGGTCCTCATGGACTTAATCATGGAATCCCACCCCTCATAAACATCTACTAGGATGGGTTGTTCCATGTTTGTAGACCACAACAAAGAAATGACCAGATCCATGATATTAATGGTAAGATCTATCCCCTCCCACCAACCATCATCTAGTACTATGTCCTTTACCTTTTTTGAAGCAATCTAATATGTTTTTCTCCAAAAGGACTAAAACTATGAAATAACCATGGACCCAAGAGCGGTTTTGACCTCTCTCGACCTCTTGAACATGATGAATGAGGAAGCAAACCAAGTATCTACAACCTTCAACAATGAAATATGTGTGTACTCTTTGTATATTGTGAGGGTATTGGTGTGGTTTTATACAAAGTTATAGATATGACATGCATCCTCAATAATTTTGTCAATCCATGTCACATCTAAAGCAATATATTTCAGTGCTAAATTAAAAGAATGGACAATGCAAGGTGTCCAAAACACTTGTAATATCAGTAAAAGAAAGTATAAATTAGTCTATACTATAGACTCTACAAGAATACAACTAACAATTCAAATGAAAATCTATAAATTGATCTTTCCCCTAGAGCCTAAATGTATCTTGTGCTGAATTCAAAGAATGAGCAAATTAGCAAAGCAATTATGTAAGGTGTCCAAAATGAAAATACATGTGGATATTTAGCTTCCAAAATAATGCCAACAACCTTGCTGTGATGATTTGTACACAAGACTCAACACCTACGTATTCAATGACTTAGATGAACAACTCACCCATATATTGTGCATCCTTTTATTTCCCAAGAGCATCCACCGCTTTTAGAAGACTGGTCGATTTGGGGAAGATGCCGTGAAATTTATGAGTGGATGGCGTGTTGCATCCATCCATCCATCAAAAACAATACTGACATTGAATATGGGCCAATTTGATCTAATTGGATCAATAATTTTATCCACCTCCTTCCTTGCCTTAACCAATAATGTGGCCCTCAGCTTCTCTAAACCAGGAATCACATAACCAGTTTGAGATCATTCAATTATACTTCGACACATCTCAATGAACAATGGTGACCATGTTATTTTTTATTATATCTTTTTAGCTTAGTTGGTATCTTTATCTAAAAGAATAACAAGTTCAAAAATATGCATAAGATAGAACAGACACTCAAGACACAAATATTTTCATTGGGGAAACCATAATCGAGAAAACCCCACAAACTTCCTCAGAACAGTACAGTCATAAATAATATGTCATAAGATGAACAATCCCAGTAATAAGAAGTCTTTAGCAACTATCTATCTCTCCTCTTTGTCACTCTCTCTCCCTCTTGCGAACTTGAGTGAGTGTGAGGTGTGTATAAATGAGGGAGGACACATTCCTATTTATACTAATCAAGTGACTAAACTATTACATGACTGGGGCCGACCTATTACCCTAACATGGATGATTTCTCCTAGAGAGACTCCAAAAATACATTACATGATGCTTCATTGGGGACTATTGCCCCAAATTACAACATATGTTGTTGTTGATGTAATTGTAACTTCAGAATGTATTCATCCGTATTTCTTATGTATTGTAACCCGATGTTTATTCTGGGACGTATTGTAATGTATTTGAGTCATGTCATACCCCGATGTTTATTCTGGGACGTATTGTAATGTATTTGAGTCATGTCATACCCCAATGTTTATTCCAGGAAGTTTCTATAATGAGAAAGTTATGTCAAGTCATTGTGGGTAACCCTCCTATTGGTCAAGGGTTAAAGTTCCCATAGTTGCGGGGCCCTTGGGTTATTAGACTATCCTAGTGAATTCGACCCTAGGTGAGTCATTGTAAGTAGGGGCAATAGTCCCCACCATTGTGTTACCCTCCTATTAGTCGGAGGAGGCAAAGTCCCCACAAATGGTGGGGCACTAGGGTTATTAGACACTCCTTGAGATGTCGGCTCTAGTAAGCAATTCTTAAGTGAGGCCGACATGTTGGAGTGCACTTCAAGTGAACGGAAGAATATAAATAGAGAGTGAGCCTCTCTATTTATCTCACTTGCAATAAACACACTCACTCATTGGGGCGCATGAGTGAGAGAGAAGCTCTCTTAGTGTGAGAGAGAGAGATTGCTGCTGTCGAGAGATCATCTTACTGTTTTTTGGTTTTTCCTTTTGTGCTGATTCTATCTCTGAGGAATTTGCGGGGTTTTCTCCTTTATGGTTTCCCCAAGGAAAATTCTTTGTGTCTCTTGTCTCTTGTGATGTGCTTATGTTTTACTGCTGTGCTTGTTATTCTCTCAGTTAAAAGATCCTAAGATCATAACGCTAGCTTGAATGATGAAAAACTAATAGTTGTACCTCAAGGTATATACACAATAATGACATCCCTAAAGGAGGAAAACACATCTATGATGGGGGTAAAACAACATACAATGGTAATATACATCCGGATATCTTCTGAAATTACAAATACATTAGCACTCTCTCTTAAATAGGAAGGTATTCTCTCTCTTCCATATCCATCAACACAGTTGGTCCATTAATCATCATGGAGTCATCATCATAGTTGTTTCCATCATGATCTTCTTATCAATCAACGATTCGTACTATATTTCATCAAAAGTTTCTACAGAGCCCACCCTTTTTCATGCTGGGTGTAGTCCTAGTCCTCATCCAGGTCTTCATCGCATCTGTGAGCAAGCCATCACGTAGAAATAGTATAGGAACTTCTTTACATTTCCACGACAATAACCTGCGTTTCCCACCTTTATCTCGTCATATCCAGATCATCTATTTTTTCTTGAAAAACAAAACACACATAGCACAACCTATATGCATACCACCAGTGTTCTATCACCATAGTAGTATGCAACGATCTTTCACGTCATCAATACAACCTGTAGCATCCACTATGCAAGAATTTCCTAGGAGCACACCAAGTTACGTCTCTCCATGGTTAACCTGCGTTCTACCAGCATTGAAGGATTTCCTAGGTGCACCTCAAGTTTCTTGTGACCTTATCATCTCTAACATGGGAACACACACATATATAGATATATATGTAAGGACTGATTACAGCTGATAAACTTGCTACACCAGGGATTTTACGTTCTAGGTCAACCTCAAGGACTTATTACATCTGAACAACTTGCGTCCAAGATCTTTTCCGTTCAGACAACCTTCGGGGCGTATTACATCCAAGTAACCTGCATACCACGCTAGGGCTCCTTTTTACACTTGGATAACCCATAGGACTTATTACATCCGAATAACCTGTGTACCACGCTAGGGCTCATATTTACATTCAGATAACTTGTCTTAGGAATGATTAAGTCTAAGTAACCTACGTATCATTCTAGGACTCGTATTACACTCAGACAACCTACATGATTGATTACGTCTGAGCAACCTACTACACCTAGGTCTTTTCCGCTTGGACAACCTATCTTATTTCCCATGTGAGATATCATGTATCTACGTCTTCTAGTCTCTCATTATTTCTATAATAGAAACATATCATAACTGATTACATCCAAGGATAACTTGCGAGCTTTGCCAGGACTTATTACATCCATGGACAACCTACAAGATTGATTATGTTTGAGAAACCTATGATATTTGCCAAGATTTTACGCTCAGACAACCTATCTCTCCATCTATGCTAAAACTCATCACTCCCACTTTTGAGGGGTCTTGTTCTGGATCACACCAAGTCTTTCTTTGAAGTACTTGAACTTCACTTTGGATAGAGGCTTGATCAACACATCGACTATCTGCTTGTCTGTTTCCACCTATTGGAGCTTCACTGCTCTTCTCTACACCATATCCATAATATAGTGGAAATTGATCTCTATGTGATTCGACTTGTCATGGAATACAGGGTTCTCCGACAATTTCACGCAACTTTGATTGTCACAGAAGATATAAGTCACATCTAATTGTAGATCAAACAAATTATGTAGTAGCTTTCACAACCACACTACTTTGAAGCTATCTGAGCAAGTGACAACATAATTTTCCTCAACTATACTTAGCGCCATGCATGACTACTTCCAGCTAAACCATGAGATCATGTCAGATCCCAAACTGAAACAACAACCCGAAGTGATCTTCCTATCAGTGGCACTACTTGCCCAATATGAATCAACATAACTGTGTAGGTTAATCTTTTGATTTGTGTCATACTTGATCCCATAATCCATTGTACCCTTTATGTAACTCAATACATGGTTTGCAGCTATTAGGTGAACATGTCTTGGATTTGTCATGACTTGGCTCAGAGTGTTCACAACAAACCACATGTTTGCTCTCGTATTCATTAGATACATCAATGACCAAAAAATATGATGGTACATCGTGGCATAAACCAACTCTAATGAAGCATCACACAAAAGCTTCAATTTTGATGCCATAGGTGTGGCTATCACCTTGCAGTCCAACATTCTGAATCTCTTCAAAATATCCACTGTATATTTTCCATGACTAAGGAAAATCCCATCTGCACTCTACCACACCTCCATGCCTAAGAAGTTGTGCATCATACCTAGGTATTTCATCTCAAACTCTGTAGAAAGTCTCCTCCTTTCATATTTAATGAGTTCATCCTCTCCCGTCAGAAACAAGTCATCGACATATAGCAGGAGCATCACTGGTTTTTCTCCTTCAACCTTGAAGTAAAAGTTGGAATCTGCTTTACTCTTGGTAAAGCCTTGGCTGGGAATTTGCTTTACTCTTGGTAAAGCCTTGTCCTCCATCTTGCTGTACCATGCCCTCGGTGCCTGTTTCAATTCATACAGCCCCTTCTTCAATTTTCACACATGAGTCTTCCTGTCATGTGCCTTGAATCCCAGTGGTTGTTCCATGTACACTTCCTCCTCAACTACACCATTCAAGAATGTTGTCTTGACATCCATCTGGTGTATATTCCATTTCATAATTGCATCCAATGCAAGTATGGTCCTCATGGAAGTGTACCTCGCCACGGGTGCAAATGTCTCTTCATAGTATATGCCTTATTTCTATGAGAATCCTTGTGCTACGAATCTTGCCTTGTATTTCACATGTTTCTGTATGTAGTATGCTTGATCTTATAGATCCACTTCAAAGTCACGATAGACTTATTTTTCGGTCTCAGAAATATCTCCCATACATCATTCTTCATCGACATCGATTGATACTCCTCGATCATGGCATCCTTCCATTCTTTATTTCCTACAACCTCTTCATAGGTGGAAGGTTCCTTGTCAATGATGTCACACACTAGGGCCACATATTTGTTCTAAGGCTTTGGCCTTTTCCTTTCTCTATGCATTCTTTCTAGAGGGCCATACCTTTTTGCTTCTTGTATGAGCTCTCGTTCCCATGTTGGTTTCCTCTTGTGGGAGTCCTTCTCAAGAAGTGTCTCTACCAACTCCTGTGGTTTTTCAATGTCATTATCTTCATGGTATTCTAGAATTGCTTCTCCAATTTCCATTTCTCGTACTCTCGTTTCTTTAGGTTCCCTGACCTCTTGAATAGGTAGCCTCCTGGATCTGAAGTATGTCGAGTCTTCATTAAATGTTACATCTCTACTGATTTCGATCTTCTTGAATCCTGGAAAGTATATTCGGTAGGCCTTTGATGTATCATTGTATCCTACGAATATACCCTTCCTCCCAGAAGGATAGAGCTTGGTCCTCTTCTCCTTTGGGATATGTATGTACACCAGGCAGCCAAATATTCTAATATGGCTAAATTCTGGTTTCTCTCCTTAGAAAGCCTCTTCCGGAGTTTTGTTGTCAAGTACTTGATGAGGAGTACAGTTCTGTACATACACAGTTGTCCTTGTTGCTTCGTCCCAAAGGTGCATAGGAAGATCATGGTTATGTAGCATTGCTTTCATTGATTCCACTATGGTTTAGTTCTTTCATTATGTAACCCCATTTCGCTGAGGATTATATGGAGTGCTCCACTCCCTCTTAATTCCAAACTCTCTACAGAGTTCCTTGAATTATTTTGAGGTGAATTATTTGGCATTATATGACCGCGGAAGGCTTGATATTCCTTTTAGTTTGGTTCTCATCCAAGGCTTTATATTCCTTGAACTTACTGAATACTTAATTCTTCCCTTTTAATAAATATATCCAAGTCTTATATGAGAAATCATCTATAAAGGAAACAAGGTACACATACCCACTTAATGAGCTAGAAGACATGGGTCCACATACATCAGAGTGTACTACTCCAGTATTAATTTATCCTTTATTTCACTATTGGAAAATGTCTTATTTGTGTTCTTTTCTTGTGCACATCCTTTTCAAATGCCTTCATGCTTTTCCTATATCTATGGAAGTATAGATACTGCTTTGCTTGTTGTCGATAGTGCTCTGTAGTGCACATGTGCAATCCTTTGGTGCCATAGTTCACTTGGTTCTATTGACTCATGAAACAATGCTTGTTTAGGTTTTCCCTTAAGTTTGTTCAAGCCACCGTCTTCTTCTCCAATCACCATTGCATCATCTATTTTCTTTCCTTTAGGCCACATTGGGACTTATCCATCGAGAAATGCAACTTTCATTCCCTTCACATCTAGTGCAGAGATGTAGAGAAGATTATTCTTCAATCCTGGAACATATGGCACATCCTTCATCTTTAAATATTTCCCAGATTCCATCTTGTATGAAGCTTTTCCACTCCCTTTTATGGGGTATCGATAATCACCCCCAAGTTTCACCTTGTGAGGTAATTCATGCTCAGACATATTGGTAAATGATTCTTTGTATCTCGTCATGTGTTTAGATGCCCCACTATCCACAAATGAATCATTGCTTCCATGAGATAGTGTCAGTAAGTGATGATATTAGCAGATACTCTTCATCTGTAGCTTTTGTTTGTTGGTTCATCGTCTTCAGCAATATGAGCATGGTGTCTCTTTTTCTTGATGGGACGGTCTCTTGCAAAGTTTCCCTTTTCATCTCAAGTATAGCATCCAACATTGAAGGATCTCTCTTGATATTATTTTGTCTCTTGTCCTTCTTCTTGGTGTGATGATGGTTCTCCTTCTTATCCTTCTTCTTGTAGTTCTTCCTAGTGTGAACTGTGAGAGAATTATCTTTAGTTGCTCCCATATTGTCTTCTCTTGTTACAAGTCGATCTTCTTCTTGTGTGCATTCTTCTCGGAGTCGGATGAAAGAGATCAACTTATTTCTTGCATAGATTCCTTGAATGAATGAGTCCCATGATCTAGGGAGACCATTCAAGGTAGTCATCACAATTTATCCTTATTCAACATTCTCTTCAACTCCTTCAAGTTTTTCTTTGATTAGATAAACCCTTGTGAACTAAGACTATATAGTCTTTGATTTCTGTATCTTCACATTTTTCAGTTGGTTCCTCAAAGTCATATTTTGTTTGATGTTCTTCCCTTTAAACATCTTTTTCAAAGCATCAAATACTTCATTTAGTGTCTTGAATGATGACACATGGGGGATGAGGTGATCCTTGATTGAATCTGCAATGAATCTCTTGGATTTAACCAAGAGATGAGGTGATCCTTGATTGAATCTGCAATGAATCTCTTATGAGTAGCCTTATCCTCATCTCCCTCTAGATCTGAAACCTCTCCATTGATGTACTGACCCAAATCATTTTTTTCAAGGATCAAGGAGATTATGTACTTCCATGCTCAGAATTTATCCCCTCCAATATTTTCCTCAAGCTAAGTATGGTGAGTCATATTTTCAAATGACAACCTCAAATGGAAATAACAAATATTTATATCTTACCAATTCGAGGTGTCCAACCTAATTCCGAAGCCAAATGACCTAGGGTTTGTCAAAGAAACCCTAATTTTCCAAACTTGGAGTTTGGGAATTCTGTTTAGACAGAAATATGAGCCTCCTTGAGGAAAGTTTCTCAAGAGGGTCCTTTTTTGAAGACTGAGGTGGGAAGCCTCTGAAACTTGATTCCCTAGTTTCTCCTGACACTAGTGATAGGGTCAAAATTGAAACTTCTTCAAATCTGAAGCTGCTTGCACCAAAAGATGATCCCTATTGAGGAAAGTTAGCCTAGATCTCTTTTCTTTATTATTTGTGGAGAGAAGACCTTGAACTAGGAATCCCTAGTTTTCGCTGCTGCACAGTTCCTTCTTTTAGAGAAGCTCTAATACCATGTTAGTTTTTATTAGATCTTATTAGCTTAGCTAGGATCTTTACCTGAAAGAATAACAAGTACACCGATATGCATAAGGTAGAACAGATACACAAGACACAAATATTTTCACGGGGAAAACCATAAAGGAGAAAACCTTGCAAACTTCCTCAAAATAGTATAGCCACAAAGAATGTGCCATAAGATGAACAATCCCAATAATAAGAATTCTTCAGCATCTATCTATCTCTCCTCTTTGTCACACTCTATCTCTCATGCGAACTTGAGTGAGTGTGAGGTGTGTATAAATGAGGGAAGGAACCTCCCTATTTATACTAATAAAGTGACTGGCCTATTACATGATTGGGGCCGACCTATTACCGTGGCCAAATGACTCCAAAACTACATTACATGATATTTCGCTGGGGACTATTGCCCCGAATTACAATAGAAGTTGTACCTCAAGGTATATACACAATAATGACATCCCGAAAGGAGGAAAACACATCTTCGATGGGGGTACAACAATGTATAATGATAATATACATCAGAATATATTTCAAAGTTACAAATACATCAACAGACCACACAACATTGAATGAAATGAGGTTGAGGTAGAAAAATAATGCAATGGTAAGGTCCACCTCTTCTCATGCCTCTTGTTTGAAAATCATGTCCATTGGACCACTTGTATTTGGACTCTTTCTTGTTGGATAGGTATCAAAATCACTCTCATATTTTTTAGGTGGAGTCCTAGTACTAGAGGGTTTCCTCAAGAATGAAATAGGACCCTCATTCTATTGTGTCTTACTTGTTGCTTCCACCTTCCCTAACCCAACATGATCCTCTTTTTTCATCTTCCTCCTTTGGGTGTTACTTATTGTTTTACATGAAGAAATCCCAAAAGGAAGGGCCAACAAATGGCCCTTAACTTGGTAATATGTGCCCTTGATCTCATGCTTGCTGAATTTGCAACTCCAACTCACATTGCCTCCCCCACTAGGATTTGCTCCAGGCCCTTCTTTCCTTGTCGCATACTTCCACAATGGGAGTTACTCTCTTGGGATTGTTTTCTTGCTAAAAAATGTTTAAATTGAGCATGATACCCATTAGAAATAGTTGGAGTAATAGAAGGAGTAGAATAGGATATTCTTAGAGGTGAAAGAGGAGGAGAAGTGCTACATGGGGCATTTCTCCCTTTCCTTTTCCCTTTAGCTGCTTCCCTAGCTGATTGAGACATTCTTCTTCTTTCTTGATGGTGAGATTGAATCCTCTTAATGAAATCATCCTCAAGTGTACTTATAAACCCTTGCAAATGCTTCAAATATTCTTTCACTTGCAAACAAATCACTCTAACTTCTCCCTTCACTTGCAAATGCAAAAATGAATGACAAAAAAAATCTTTTAAACTTCTACCTTCACTTGCAAATGCAAAAATGAATGACAAAAAAAATCTTTTAAAGAACCCACGAGAATATTTTTCTGATTTTCGTGACTTGGAATACATACACGACTTGACATTCATGGGAAACAACTTCAACATGTATCAGAAACATGTTGAGGTTGTGTTCGTGTCCAATACGACCCTGGGGGACATGAAGGCCAAAATATACGTGTCTAGTGACTTATATATATATGCAAACCTTATATTATTTTGTAGCAATAAGAGTTTAAGTTTAACATTGGAAAAGGTGGTTAAGTTGACATATAACATGTATATTATACATTGATTTTCCATTGGAATTGGAAGATTTTCCATTGGAATTGGAAGAAGGTAATAATTGGGCACTTGAATCAAAGGATATGACGTGATTTTTCTATTTATGAGACTAGAAGTCTCGATCAACATTTACAAAGGTAGATTTTGTAAATTGTAAATGATTGATGTGGCATGCTAATTCAGCCTATTCATGGCAGGTTCACTCGTTAGGGTTGTTTTTCCATACGACCATCACATTGAATGATGAGTATGTGACATTTTCATGCTGGGAATTCTCAATTTTTCATCCTGGTTAATGGTTTCTTTCATTGTTCATTTGAAATTTTAGCTATCACCCACATGTAACTCACGTCTGGTGGTTCACAAATTGTTTTAACCAATCATACAAATAATATTTTGGGGTGTTGAAAGGTATGTTGCACTAGTACAAAATGAGAGATAAGTGACCAGGTGACTAAAAAGATTATTCACCACAGTTTTTTCAAGGCATAAACAACCAAAATTGAGCAATTTTAAGTGAGCCAACTAAAAACGACTAAGATAAACAAATAATTTAGTGATGGAATAAAATATATGACTAGATAGCAAGCAACTAAAAAAAAACTTACTAACATAAATGACTAATTTAGTCACATGCATACAAATATGACTACCTAAAAATGACTAAGAATATGAAAAAATCATTTATGTTAGTCATTTTAGTTATATCTCCCTGACAATGGAAAATTACAATTTTGACAATGAATTTATACAATTTACTAAATTTTAGTAAATTGTAACATTGTATATATATATATATATATATATATATATATATATATACATGTATATATATATATATATATATATATATATATACATGTATATATATATATATATATATATATATATATACATGTATATATATATATATATATATATATATATATACATGTATATATATATATATATATATATATATATATACATGTATATATATATATATATATATATATATATATACATGTATATATATATATATATATATATATATATATACATGTATATATATATATATATATATATATATATATACATGTATATATATATATATATATATATATATATATACATGTATATATATATATATATATATATATATATATACATGTATATATATATATATATATATATATATATATACATGTATATATATATATATATATATATATATATATACATGTATATATATATATATATATATATATATATATACATGTATATATATATATATATATATATATATATATACATGTATATATATATATACACATGTGTATATATATACATGTGTATATATATATACACATGTATATGTATATATACATATACATGTATATATACATATACATGTGTATATACATATACACATGTATATATATATACACATGTGTATATATATATACACATGTATATATATATACACATGTGTATATATATATACATGTATATATATATACATGTATATATATACATGTATATATATACATGTACATGTATATATATATATATGTATGTGTCACGTAACATTTCAATGGTTGAAAATGGACCAAAAATGGACCGACTTATGTTCATCGACCAAGAATCCAAACACGACTGAAATAATAATTAGGCTCCATAACCAACATATCGATGTATCGTTTTGGAGGTTTGGAACCAAAATCTGGACTTGAAGAGCCGTGTGAAGTTGTACCGAGTCATGATTTGTCAATGTCTTGAATACTAAAACAATAGTGGACTATGGGACTAGGGAGTGGCCCATGGCAACAGTGTTATTGCACAATACACTTTGTGCCATTTTGATATATTGACCCTTATATGGTATATACCTGAGAAAACTTTGGATATTTTGTCTCTAATGCTTTGGAATCATGGATTAGAATCTCAAAAATGTTGGTTTTCTTTAAAATTTAGATATTTTATGTATATTTGAGTAAGCTAATTCATTAAATTCAAATTGATTGATTTATGACCGATTTATTATCGATTCTGATTATAGTTTACCCTCGTCTAATTCTGATGTGATTCCGACTTTTAAAACTATTATATATATTTAGAGACCTAAGTTATGTTAATTGTGTTAGTCAATAATGGAAAATTGCAATTTTTACAATGAATTGTTACGATTTATTAAATTTTAACACTATAAAAGGATTCAGAGACTTCCTACAAAAGGGTCTCTAAATCCATTCATAGTGTTAAATTTTAGTAAATTGTAACACTCATGTAGATGGATTCATGAGCGACCCCCTCTATCACTCGAAAACATTTTTTCTTTCTTTTCTTTCAAGACATCTAGTGAGGCCAAGTCAAGGTTCAGATATTTGTCATTTCCCACTCTGTGCATCATCATGCCTTGTTTTTATATCGTCACATTCACCTCATCACCCTAGCCATTCCCATATCTCGTTTGAAGAAAACTATCATCATTTGACCCTTTCAACAATTGGTCGAAGTTTCAATAAGCAAGATTGTTTTACGTCTTATTAGTGAAATTCACCAAGTTTGTGCCCTCCGTTAATTTGTTAGTTTTACCCATATGCTAGTCTTCTTATCACGACTATGTTCAAAATGTCAAAAAATTTCCCGGAGTACCTCTTTGTAAAAAAATCCAATAACCCTTTTTTTAAAGTAAAAAAATGGCTTCTACCTTCTCTTTTATATAGTGATTTATTTTCATATACCTAATTTTATATAATATAAATAATTATATGTTAGTTATATTATAGTTAATAAGTTCATATATATTAATGTGTTATACCATATAATATGAAATAATATTAATATATATAAACATACTATAATTAAATATTCTATTGTAGGTAATATTAATAAATAATAAATAAAAACAAATGCAACAAAAAAGCACAATGAAATGAAATCCTAAAAAATTAAGGAGCTTTGTCAGGAAGGGCTAGACATGAGAGCGGTGTTGCAAACATTGGCAAGGTTAAAAAATCGACAAGGTCCACAAAACATTGTTTCGGAATATCTCCACATCACATTGGTAAACTTATAAAATACAACAATATTCATTTTTTTCAATTTTTTTAACATCTAAAGAAATAATAACATCAAATAAAGACATTGCCTCATGAATATCGAAATAAAACTAATATATAAGATATATAAGATGTTTAGTGATACATCACCCGTAAAAAATGAATCGTGTTCTGAATCCTAACTCTCGAGTCATAAAAAATATAACAAATGTATCTCATGATCATCATGAGTCAATAATGATAATAAATTAAATTAATTAGTTTGACTAGGATACTGAATGCTCTAAAAGGGAAGATTAATTAATATTGTAAGAATGCTCTAAAATTAATTATTTAATTTGTGCTATAAGAATGCATTAAAATTAATTAATTAGTGTTGTAAAAATTCTCTAAAATTAATTAATTAGTGTTGTAAAAATACTCTCCAAGGGTGGATTTCATAATAGGTTCCTCACACTCCACACTCCATGAAGTGAATATCACCTTTAGAAAAAATCGACAATAGCTTGGGATAAATCGGAAAAAATTGGGAAAAATTCGACAATAAATCAAGAAAAAATAAGCAGTAAGTCAAGAAAAAATCAGCAATATCTTGAGATAAATCAGGAAAAAATCGGCCCGATATTTTAGGCGATTTTTGAGAAAAAACCGACGAGCTGAAAAAACTCACAATTTCTCAAAACATTGCAATTTTTCAACAGATGTTTGCAACACTGCATGAGAGGCCATGGGGGGAGGGAGGAAGGGTTTGTAATAGTGAATAGTGGTTTCTTTGAGTCTAATAGGTCATTACTACTAAATCTGATCTAAAATGCGGGTTTGTGACATTTATTAACCGACTAAATTGGTGTTGGTTGGAAATTTCACTCAAAGATAAATTCCACTACATAGCATTAAAGCTTCTCTATATTTAAGTTGAGTTGTCTCTGGCTCATTGATCACCCAAGTTTTCTCTCTCACCATGACATCATCATGTATAAAAAATTTCTACTATTTAAGTTGCGCTAAAACAATTTTTTTTTCTGGAAATGTTAAGCTTGATACAGGGTTTAACCGTAAGTTTACCCGAAATCGTTTACCTTTTTCACTATCTGGAAGTTCTTCTTAGATTACCATTTACCTCCGATCTCTTCAAAATATTATTGTTTTTCCTTACCTCTTTAAAACCTTGCTAAATATTTCCCTAAATCCTCTTCCATTGAAACAAAGCCCCTCATGCATTTTATTGCTCGGCATCTGGAATGGGAAAAGGCAAGGGAAAGCACCAAGTTGTTAAATTTGAATATGATTCAAGATTTCATAGTTATTTGAATACTACATGATCTCGTTGTTTCTGCTTCCTTGAATATGAGTAGTTTTGTTGGTCGAAATGAGTAGGTTTCCTGGTCAAAACATCGGTTTCAAATTTTAAGATAAGTGCCTTCATTGTCTAATATTTATGTCTTATGGTTTTGTTATGATTTTATGCATTGTTGGTTTTTTTTTATGTATGGAATGGAATGCCTTGGTAGCTATGTAGGGATTACATATGCAAGGCATCCCGACCCATTTGTGCATTAGGGATTGAAGTGTTGAATATTACGTAACTTCAAAATATATTCTTGTTATATTCTTGTTTTAATTCATTCGATAAATATGCATATTGTATTTGATCATTCAAAGACTCCTAAAGAAAAAATGTAAACCCTAATTGTGAATTCGACTCAGAAGAGGGCCAGAAGAAACATTAAATAATCATTATTTGATGTCTCCCTAGTGAATTCATCCTAGGAAGTTAGAGAATTCTTCCTAATAAGGAAAATTCACCCTAAAGTCAAGTATAAATAGGGGAGGCTCACTTCTCATTTGGACACACACACACTCAGGTAAGTTCGCAAGAGAGAGAGAAGAAGAACAAGTTCGCTAGAGGAGAAGAGTAGATGAATCGAAGACATATTAACTTTGGGGTTTCTTATCTTATATATTCTCAAGATATTTGTGTGGAATATATTTATCTCTTCATTGTACTAGATTGACATTGTACTTGCTGGCGAATCTATATTGAAGAAGTTGTTGGGTTTTATTCCCTTTAAGGGTTTCCTAGAGGAGAAACTTTTGTGTCTCTTTTGTAAGATGTGCTTGTATTTCTTTTAGTGATCCTATTTCGTATTATTTTGATATATTATAATTGTTTAAATATCTAATACAACTACTATTCTAGTGCAAATTCTAACATGGTATCAAAGACATACTGAAAGAGGTCATTGTGCAACAATTTGATGGAAATTGAAAACTAGGCATTTTTATACCGAGCAATTCCATCTGTAGATCAACTTGAAAAGGAGGTAAAACCAAATATCCCTAGGAGAGCACACTTTCCTATGGAGGCATATTCCATATCTACAGATTTTCAGTCTTGACCTCATCACCACAACTCAGGAAAAACTAGGGCATCAGATTTTTGACATTTTTTCCTGCATATTCAGAAGAAGAATACCTTTGATCAATTAGCCTTGGGGAGACGTGGTTGTTCCTTGGATTAGAATTTCAAGTTTCATAAGTTGAAAAAATTAGGGTTTCTCTAACAAACCATAGGACAACAAATTTCAGAAGGACATTGCAGCTAGTACTTGAATTGACCATCTCAATTGGTAAGTTCTACCATATTCATTTTCATTTGAGGTTCTCATAGTGTTAAGATTGTCACGATGTCAAACAATACCAATATTCAAGATACGTGCGAAATGGTAGATAACTTCCGAGCATGGAAGTATAGAGTGCTTCTCATTCTAGAAGAGAATGACTTGGAGAATTATGTTAAGGAAGTGATTGCAGATCCATAGGGAGAAGAAGACAAAGAAAGACATAAGAAGAACATGGTTAGGGATTAGAGGATAATTGATGATTCCATCAAGGATAACTTGATCCCTCATGTTTCATCCTTGAATACTCTTGTTATCAAATCCATGTTAGTTGGAGCCTCCATGATGCAGATCCAGTACTAGAGCATAGATCCAGTCCTTACATGAGCATGAGAAGAGATATGAGACATTGATTATCATCAATGTGCCCCAAACTTAGAGATCATTTAGAGCATACTCAGGGATCCCATGTCACAGTTGTTCCCACATGACCCCATGGAGATGAGTTTTTCTAGGTCATGTTTCGCTAAGATATCAACGGAGATCAATGTCCGTATTTCCCTTTCCCATTAGTGCAAAGACCATCATATGAATTCATGCAGCAAAGTAGGTATATGGCATTGTACATTTATGTTATCTTTTGTCTCCTTTATTTATATTAGTTTTCAGACTTGACATTAGGTGATTAGTTGGATGATCATATTATTCTTTTGTTATTATCATAGGCTGACTGATGGAGTAGCCATGACGCCTTGATTACAAGGCTCCTCTGTATGCACACTAGTTCCTTCCCCACATTTGGTATAAACTTGGTCATTTTGTCTTGCTGCTAGCCTTGGCATCACTTTTCACTATCTCCATCCATCTGAACCTTTTATATTGGATCCTTACCTTGACTTGGACTAAGATATGTGGTCTAGAGGAACTCCCCATTTGATCCCTATGCATATTGGACCTCATTTTTTTTGTGTCTCAGCTCTGGAGTGTGTGGGAGTATAGCTTCAACCATGGATCTACTCTCTGCCAGTTTCCCTTGATGTGTTAGTGGAGGGTAGGGTTGTGCTTTATGTTGGGTGTCATCCCATTAGTCCTCAAACCAAGTGATACTTCCATCATTATATATATATATATATATATAAAGAAATTGAAATTCAAGCAAAAAAGGATAAAGAAAGTTAAATAAAGCCAAAATACTTATGTGAAATTAAAGTGAAAAAGGCTAAGAAAATGAGGAAAAAATGTAAAATATAAATGATTGCTTGGACACATGTAAATGTAATGATTATACTTCATGGAGACTAAAGGTTGGGACGTGGTACGGAGCAAGGGACAACTAATTCAAAGTGTCCCCTAGAACCTCACCATATTACAGTCAGATGTGAACTCATCACAGGGGTTCTAGAATATATCCTCATAGATATTTAGGCAAGTTTGGATGTGAGTCAATAGAGAACCTTGTTAGAGTCTATTAGTGGTTTCCTAAGCACTCTATCCCATTTTTGAGACACTCCCATCCGCTATTGTTCTCCAGCATGCTTATGTCAATATGGCCCCTGTTTTCTCCTATTTGTCCAAAGGATATCAAAATCAAAGTACAAGTCCTCCCCTTTAACTTAAAACTTGTTTAATCACCTCACCCATTTCTATCAATATGAACAATACCATAAGTGTGCATGCATTGAAGGCTTCTTGAAAGGAAACAAGTCTGCTTTAGCATAGGTCCATTTTATTTTGTGTTTCATGATGTATCATTATAGCTTGTTGATTATTGTTTTAGTTAGCCTACTAACATAAATAAGGGAGTATATTGGCATCCTCTTGTGCTTATAGGTTATCACATTTTCAGTTCTGCCATTATTTGGCCATTTGTACTTGGTCAAACTAGTTTGACCAAGCCAAAAATGCGGTTCTGGGAAAATTTGATCCGGACATGCAATTTTTTGTTTTTAGCCTCCAATTAATGAGATTAGATCCTGGCCATTGATCATTTTAGTCTAGGGATTGTGTATGGAAACTCTCTGTTTAAGAGAGTGTTGGCTCATTGCAATAGAATTTTGTCTCTAAGACTGAATACAATAGATATATATTTACTTTGCCTCTACCTATCTATCACTTGTGAATGCTTGTATTAATAGTGGTTTTCACCTTAAATCTGCTCTAGTGTTTATTCTCAATGATTGGTATCATTTCAAAGTGATTTTGTAGGCATAAACAAGTTGATTTTAGTAGGGTGACTTGGGCAGAAAATGCCCTTCCTATCTTGGGTTCGACTTGGAAAAAAAGGGAGTGATTTAGTGTTATTGTGTTTATAATTCTCAGCAGAATACTTCTAAAATTGTTTTGCATGAAAAATTAGTGGGTTTCTTTCCCACATTATCTTCGTATAGTTTTTCTCATTTGGTTCTTGTTGGAAGGGGTGCACTGGGGGTTTGAAAAATATATTTCACTTGTGGAGAAAGGAACTACTTAGCAGGGAATCCAAGGTCATCACTTACTTGTCGGGTAATCCTTGATTTATCAGGTAGGCTATCATTTCTCCTTATTATTATTTCATTCCGCTTGTCACTTAGAATTTATAAGAATAAATAAAACGCTCAAATTCCCTATCTTAATTTCCAACCATTAAAATATTCAAATAATAAAAACCCAAGTTATTTTTGGTCTTTAAACCCTAGGTGTAAATTTTGAACAAATTTTGACTCCATTTACCCTTTCCAGGCACTAGTATCACTTAGAGGGAAATCACCCTCCTTAGGCATTTCCACACTTCGATTGTTTTTTACTTGGGTATGATTTTTTTCATTTGAACTTGAATATATTTCATAAAACTTGCATTAGAAGGGATAGAATCACATCTATTTCACCATCCCGTGACTGCATAAATTAGTGGTTATTTCCTTATTCAATAACTCATTTGGTTATATCATCTAGCACAACTCATCCTAGGCGTACTCATTAAATTGTTGATATTGGGATAGTAGATTTACATAGTTGAGCATTTCGATCTCTATTTAAGATTTCTCAACTCATCTCTTCAAATCACTTCATCCCTTAGTCATTTTCACTGATCTAGGGTGTGGTTATCAAGGCCACCTTGATTTTATATTTCATATCCTTGCATGTTGTTGTGTCTTGTTTTTGCACAAGTTAACCACACTGGTTAGCTAGGGTATCCCCCTTGGATTAGCTTCAACTTTGCCTAAAGTGAAGAGAGTCTAATATGGCGTGAAAATTGCATAACTTGCAAAGGTTGAGGCACTCTGAGGTCACTTGGTTTAGCTTCCTATCCTATGCCCATCCTGGATAGGACTCCTCAGAGAGGAAGCTACAAAGTTTGTGATGGCACTTCTTGGCATCGTTGTCGGGGAGGGTAGAGGCTTACCTCCAGTTTCAGTGTGTCTAGTTGTTCATTGCATATTGTTATGATATTGCATATGGATTGATTTAATGACTGCATTATTTGGTCTACTTAAATTTTTAGAGTCATATTTTTTATTCTTGCATATCTTACCCTCTCCATTGATATCTTTAATTTTTACTTTCGGTAAGTTGGGCATCAAACTCACCTGGCGAATCCACATAGTTAATCCACTAGAGAGTGATCCCATATACATCCCTATAACCTAAGAAGTCATGAACTATTGAGTTCATCTATGGAGACTCATATAACGTATCAGCGAAAATCGAAGCAAAATAAGTTTGAAACCAAAGGTTTAATTCAATCCTTGTAGTATCATGTTTTCTCCCAGGACCATTTTCCACCTTTACCAATCATCTCTATGAATCACTAGGGTCCATCATGTGTGTTTGGAAAATAGGATAGACCCTCACCTTTTGAATTTATCCAGATCCCAGGGTCACCTCATGAAATTCCTGGAAAATATTTTGAGAATATCCCCAAGTTTAATGGGAACTATTCCACCCTTATCGAGGAGCATATTGAATTGGTTTGGGCACATATGGAAGCATATGGTGCCTAGGATGAGGATACCTACATGAGGGGATTATTTGTATCTATCGAGGGATATTCTTGAAAGTGGTTTGATCATCGACCCAAAACATCCATAAATGGATATGATTATTTTGTAACCAAACTCAAGGATGACAGGTTTATGAAACCAAATGGATGCTTCTTGTTAAATCAAATCTATGAAATTCGAAAGAAAGAAAACGAGACATCCCATGAGTTCAACCTATGATTCAACAAGTGCATTTCCAACATTCCTGAACCTATATGCCCCAAGTATTAATCTATCCTAATCCACTATATGAATTCCTTTGAAGGATACCTTCGGATACCATCTGAAGGACAAAAACCTTGTTGACTCGAAAACCTCTCAAGATAATGCCTGAAAAGTAGAAGACAATGCTTTGTCCATGGGAAAGCAAAATTTCTTCGATACTATTGCTCCTTCCTCTTCCATATCAGACCCTCGACCTAAGAAAGGTAAGGAACCAACTAAGGATTCCTTTGACATGCTCTAAAATATGCAAGAAATGATGAAAAATCTTACCATTGTCATGAGAAACATATCTAAGCATTGGGAGACGGATATGTATAGATAGTCGTATGGTCCCAAAACATATTGGAACCAACCAAAGGGAAAATATATTGAAGAGATTAGTATAACCCTCGATACCCAGACATCAACTGACCCTAAGGTTGTAAACTGGGTGGACAAGGTGAAAGGGGATGAACTTGCTTACCATTTTGACAATGATGACATTGCAGAATCCCCAAAGAAAGTTAAAATCGCCGATGAATTTTTTTTATAAGGAGTTTGTGAGGATTTTATTGACATAAGAGAATGATAATATGGTCTTAGATGAGATTCACCCATGCTTCATGATTGAAAATATCAAAAAGAAGGTTTCCCTCCACTCCAAATCTATAAAAGGAGGGGATCCGTCCCAACACCCACCCTTGTTGTTGAAAAGAAAGAAAACACCAGAAGTAATGAAAGAGGTGAGGTAAGATCCATTAGTTGATATTTTTGACTTAGACATAAATATAGAAATGGAATTGGATAAGGTAATGCACAAAACCCCATTGACGGAACTCGTTCAGTTTCCCTCAATCAAAGATGAGGTGGAAACCTTTTTTGATAGCATCACCTCAACTAGGGAAGAAGGTACCATTGTTTCTCCTTATCAAGAACAAAACACAATGATAACATGAGAGAATGAGGAAGAGGAGGACCCCCCTATTATCTTGCGAAATTCCATGTATGAAAGAAAGAATGAGGGGCATCAACCGTTCTACATAACCTTGCAATTTGGGGACCTATTGCTACATAAATGCATGGTGGTTTTGAGGTTGCTATGAATGTAATGTATTACAAAAACATGAAGGAGAGGGGGTTGGATATCACTCGTCCCTATGGAAATGTCTGTGGTATGAAATCCTCTCCTGTCCAGGTTGTCTGGTTAGTTAAGAATCTTCAAGATGGCATATTTGTATGTCCGGACATTTCCACCCTTATGGATGCGGTGGTGATGGACACCCTTCCAATCTATGGAATATTATTGTCGAGAAAATGGTATGCTGGTCTTTGTGGTTATATGAAAATGGACCTATCTTATGCCACCATACCGAATGTGGTAGTATGGTGCAAATATATATGGAACCATTCTATGAAGAGCATATTGAATATATTGACGATGGATTCCGAAACTATTTGGGTCTTGGCGAGATGGAACTCGAGGGAAATTTCATGGTGATGGGGAATGGTGATGATGGAGACTTTAATGAGTACGATCGATCAAGAATAATTAGGTGAAGTTTTAGCTTCCCTATTTAAGACTCATCAGATGAGGATCATGATCATGATGAATTTATTCGACAACTGAATAGACCGTACCTATCCAAGAGGGAGATGGGTCGATACATGGTGACACCAATCCTCATTTTATATTGTCCGATCCTGGTGAATTCCATATTCCACCTCCTAGACGAGTATGGCACCCCATAGTGGAATATTTTATGGCAATCATTCAGGATAACTGAGAGCGTGAGGATAAGGTCCTTCGACCAATATATTGGTGGGAGGAGCGTCCTAATCATGGTGTCTTCCTAGATGGGGTATCCTCCATTTTTTATCCTCTTAGACCCCCGTTTAATTCCTTGTTCAGTGATCTGACTCATGATGATTCAACTTAGTACCATTCACATATTCATATGGTTGATCACATTGGAGGAATCGAGGTAGGGAATAATACTTAGATGAGCAGTTACCCACATGTCCCAGAGTTTTTGTTTCCTAGAGAGGTCCCTTCATTGTTTATGAATGATGATGTGTATGTATCCTCTTCCCATGATTTTCATGTACCTATACCTATAGGGGAAGGATCTAGCACTCAGTCGACCATGTCCATTTATTTGTCCCCCATTGTGAATATTTGGAAATAACTTTCAGATATTTTTGGACAATTAGTGAGACTCCACGAGAGATGGTTGATCCACAGTTTGAAAGAGTGGTCCCTGAGTCCATGGAGAGAGAGAGAGATATGAGGTGATATTTTGGTTGGGAGAGTTTCCCTCCAGAGAGGTGGCGTTCCTTCTTAGTTTGATGTAGTTGAGATAGAATGTGACCACAAGGGATATACCCTGTTGTTGGAAGGTAATGCTAATGTGCCTATCTCATATGTCTATGGAATTCACGTTATCCCTTGGACTATAAACCACTGAAGTTTTACTTATGGGGACAAGGTGGTGTTGCAAAACCAAGCCTATCAATATTTTTCATGTGGTAGAGAGGAAATATGGACTGGGAATTTACGGTTGAGCGTGTTGTTGGTCAGATGTATTATTTTTCCTCCTAAGATGGGTACCAATTCCAGGTACCTATCCATGATAGCCACTTGCAGGATTATGTCCCTGGTCCTACTTAGTGACCACTCCTCAAATTTTAATTTAGTTTAGGATTGAATAAGATCTCATGAGAAGTAGCCTTTTCTGTGTTTTAATTCTTGGCACTTGTCCATTTACTTTTATTTTCCTTCCTTTGTTAGTTTGTCGTTTTTGTTTGTTTTCTTGTGTGTGTTTTTTCCTAATTTTATAACTAAAATAAAACATCTTTATTTCCACTTGTTAGAGTACTTTTTATTTCAGTAATTAATTAGTATCATTTTATTTTGATTTTTTGTATATTTTGGAGCAGTCTAGCACTTCATATGTGGGATTGGTAGAGCATGTGTATGTAGAAACAAGTATGGACCAATAGTTGCAGATGCAGAAGATCACGATGCATATTCATGGAGGACGAGAGGGGTGCTCAGAATAGATATTTCTGAGGTTCTTAATCACTCTCTCCCTTAGATATCTTGTCCCATCTGGAGCCATATGTTATCACATCCATGTTAGTTGGATCCACCATGATGCAGATCCACTACCAGAGAATAGAGTTAGTCCTTACATAAGCATGAGTAGAGCTATGAGACATTTATTATCATCAGTGTTCCCCAGACTCAAATATCATTCAGAGCATACTCTAGGATCCCATGTCATAGTTGTTCCCACATGACCCCATGGAGATGAGGTTTTCTTGTTATAGAGAAAATATTCCTATGGCTTGGGGTAGACCAAAACAAATAGGATGAAAACAGAAATCACATCCATTCTCAAATATGCTAGATAAATTAAAGAATCTAACAACTAAGGGATATATTATGTACCTCAACCGGGTGTTCAAAGAATACTGCCATTGAGATTGTGATCAACTGCTTACTTCCTACAATTTTACCTCAACAACAAATATATATCCAAGCATAAAATATATTAAATGTTAGCATTCAAACTAGAATAATCCATTTAACATGTATAAAGTAACTATACCCATGGATACAAATATAAACAATTGAACATGATATTTGGACGAGAAATGGATATTTCTATTAATGTAAAAAGATAGATACAATGTGTCAACCTATATCGGCACCTCGTTGGACAACCTCTATCACCACCACTTTAATCCTCCATAGAAAGGAAATCTCACAAATACGATGGAGATCTTGGGAGATGAACATAAAGAGTTTTATTAATAAGGATAAAGGGATTCAGACTCAAGCATATGGAAACGGGGACAAATTTTTCTATATTTTCCTTACTCTCAAAATTTCTCCTCCATCAATGCTTCAAGATAACTCAATATATAGCCATAAAATGGGAAATGGAGGGTCGAATCGGAGTGTTTCTAGGCATATGGAAGGCCAAGGATAAAGCTATTAATTATTTGATGAGGGAAACTTCAATTTTTGTTTTTGTTTTTTAGCACAAAACTTGATGTACATGGGTTGTAATGGTGCAAGATGCGTATACATGAGTTGCATAGATATTGACCCATGTGTATCTTCAAAAATGTCTTTTTCATGGTTATACTAAAGCATTAGGGCTATATTGAGTAATGGGGGTATAGTGAGTCTACATAGGGACAAGGGAAGGCCATAAAGGCATGATTCATAAGGTGTAGAAAATCATGCTATCACAGATGCCCCCTAACGTGTGAGGTTAGAGAGGTACATGATGGATGAAATACATTATAATAGTCCCAAAAGTGGAGTAGTAAAGATCTAGGTGGAAGAACTATCCACTCATCAACATAATACAATGACAACCCTGTATATATGACTACAAATCTGGAGTATATATAGAAATATTGGATACATATAAGTAAAATGGCCATGAATAGTCATAATATACATATATCATAAGTGGTCAGATCCATGCACAATACACAGTGGAGACTTCTATTCATACTGAATGAAGACATATGGTACATGATAAGGTACACTTCTATAGTATGAGAATTGAAATCCCATAGGTATTGTCATGATCAAGGTAGTAACCTATATGTAATTCCACCATACTCTGAATTCTTCTAAATAAATCGCCTAATCTCAGAGGATCTCCAATATAAATCAAAATTAAATTCTTTAAAATAAAATAAAACAGCTTACATCAATGTAGATATCGGTGATAGATTTTTGGTGACGTTTTTTTTCACATAAAATGGTCTCCGAACGTAAAAGTTATTGAGTTCTAAAATTATGACAAAACAGGTAAATGTGGCAAAAAAGGGGTCACATGGCATGTACAGTCAACATGTATAGTTAGCAAATAGGTGACATGGTATCCCTACAACAGGCCACGTGGAGGATCCAAGGTGAGTAGAAAGATGAGTTGGACCAATGGTTGGTTAACAAGTGGCAGGACAGCTTTTTATGTGGACCAACCAGGGCCTGCCATGTGGAATCCTAGTTGGCACGTCATTGGTTTATTTAGCAAAATATATGGATTCCAGGAGGATCAAACCCCTGACCTCCTCTCTACCAAAGTATCCACCATATATGGCTAACCATGATCCTTGCATGTTGGTTCTTAACCTATAGGGTCGCCACTACTACTTAAAGTTTATATGTGTCTTAGTTTGAAAAAGGGGTGGGCAGAGGGCTTATCCCTCGACCCATGTGTAATGTTTTAACTATATGCCACATAGGCACCACATTATATTATGCCAACAAACCCATGGAACTGACAGGGGAACCAAGGGTCAAACAACACCATGGGCCAACATATGCTAACACATAATATATTGTATCCACATTAAAAAGAAGATGACGGGCCTGCGGATTTGACCCCGAGACCTATACTCCCCAATACAACGTGTTACAAATGGGTTATGGCCAATTTTGTTGACGCATATCAATGGGATATGTTTAAAAATATGTTGCATATTTAGATCCCAAATTGGGGTGTGTGGCCCCAATTTCGGCGCCCCTTTTTCACTATATAAACTCTTATTCAGAGCCAAGAAAAGAGAGGGGATGGAAACCAATTTATGCATGGATATCGAGGTGCTCTAGGGTACAGAAAAGGTACAGTTTGTATGTCCATACAAGTGCGATAGAAGGCTTTTCTCGAAGTGCATGCCAAAGGAGGTCTCAAGAAAGATAGGTTGACTTTATACTCATTTTTCTCATAATTTCGAGAGGAATGTAGTGGTGTAGTCTGTTTCTAAGTTTGGCTGATAGAACTCAGAATTTTTTCCAAAACTCATGTATGTAATATTTTGAAGACTTGATAAGATTGTCCTTCTCATTAGAAGTGTCTCGGATATGTAGCCCAGGAGGGGTGAACTCCTTTATCATTTTTTGTCTACAATTTTATGGTTCATATTCTTGTTTATTTACTTATATGGTTTGATTAAGCACTTAAATTTGTATTTTAAAAATCAATTTTATGAAGTTAAGAACTCAAATTTCATATGCAGCTTTAATGGTTAAAAAGATCCTAAAAATTTCATATCATCGTTGATGGTACATGTCCCATCACGTGAATAAAGGTGTTGAGGTAGAACATGATGAAACATCCTCCGATTACCTATCATTGATGTATACCATTAACAGACACAAGAAAACCCATCGATGATGAAAATCGGTATCAAAGTACCGATTGCATTCAACAAGTGTGAATAGAGGTGTTGAGGAAAAACACTTGAAGAATCCATCGATGAAGGGACATTAATGTATTCCCAATAGGTTGATCGTGAGAGAAATTTCCATTGATGACTGTAAGTCTCAAGGCACCCGACTGACTCTAGATCCAAATTCCATGATAAATGAGCTAAATTCGATGGAATGGAATCCACTGGAAGGAGGGAATTAAGGAATTCCCCATGAACCAACATGAGGTACACATCAAGCCTGGATGATTTGGAAGAACTCAGATGAACATAATCAGTAACCGTGTGCATCTCTCATGCATACCGTATGCAAGTAGCATGCGAAAGAGACCCTCTAAATAGCATCCAATGATGAGAACTACTAATGGAGGTGAGGAAACAACTAATAGGGTATAATGGAATCCAATACATGGCATTAATCCCAATGTGTGAATAGATTTCTTACCATCAAACACAAGGGAAACCACTATGTCAGTGACCAATGATGACATGTCATCTGTTGAGTTCAAGGTCACCTACTAATGATGAAATTAGGGCCAGGGTTCCAGGTAGGACCACAACTCTATGATGTACTGAGAATGGCTGACAGGTAGAGTCAAGATAACTAAGGAATGTCTGACTCAGGATAGACTTCCTTCGAACAAGAGAAAGAGTTGAATTGAGACACTTAGGAAGCATAGACTCAAGTGTGCAAGCTGGGACAACTCAATGACAAAGGAGGCATCAACAAAGGATCCATGGGGACCAGAAGCTTAACCAGTTAGTGGATAAAACTACGAATAAAAAATACATCTTCCAAGGTCATACTAGAAACCCGACGCATTATGAAAGGACTCATAAACTATGCTCTATTCGAAGGCGAAACGACAGCTTCCAATAGAAGACAATATCATTTCCCATTTGTATTTTTATGTTTTTTATTTTTTTTGGTATTTTTCATATAATAAAGATTGAAAAGGAATAAAATGTGCTTATAATACAACAAAGAGGAAATGAGTGTCATGGTTAAGAAAACTAGTTCCAAGCAATGGAACATACCTATGCTCAATGCAAGGAAATGAATGCAGGATAAGGACATTCGAGGGAATGTTTCCTCTTGGGAGAAGGGTTATAAGTTGAAAAGGATAAAGAATAGGCTTTGCTTGGCTAGAGCTGAGAGATAAGATCAAGAATTTTGGCTTATAATATTGAAGCAAGGGGCCAAAATTAATCTCAATAAGGTAAGTGGATGTATGCAATGCATTTACAACTTGATCTAAAATGGGATACCCTAAGGGAGATCACCATCATAAAAGATAATAAAGAACATGAAGTTTCTATTTGAAGTCACAACAAGACTACAAGGGACTCCTATACCTAAGGAGGAAGCTCATCATGGGCACCGAATGACAAGATGGGATCTAACTAGGGTACCCATGACCAGGAAATCTCTATCACTTACATAAAGACACTTCTAGAAGTAGCTGGGAGGTTTCGTGTCATTAAGAAGTATGTTCGTACCTATTTTCTAAGTGACATGTTCATAGGAAAATGCAATGATGCAAGTAGAGTGAAATACTATCCTATATGCTAGTGACAAGATATACATGTCGAAGGAACGAGCATAATAGGAACAATCCCTTACCACCTTAAGAAATTGCTCCACAAAAAATCCTCACATTATAACATTAGTCCATAAATATAAAAAAACTATATAGAGATGGATAAACGACTAGAGAAAAGCTATTAAATTATGGTAGGTAAAACCAAAATATATACACTAATGTACAAAGTGCCAATCGATACTAGAGGCTCAAACATATTTCATTGAGCATGAGGGGGGTAACTAAAGTATTACCTCAACCTTTAAATATTTCAACCATCGAAATGATAAATCACAATAGGTGCTTACTTATTTCAAACACAAGTCAAAAGTGAAATGGATAATATATTCTCTTGTGAGAGTGCATAATGAGGCTATCCAAATAAGTCTCAAATTAAATGATAGGAGGCTCTTGGGGATTCATTTGTATGGAAGGAAAAATATCTCTAGTGTTCCCTTCAACATATAGACCATACTCATCCAAAGGGACCACAACATGATCAACTTCCTCACTTAAGGTAAAAAACGACTCATCATGCTCAGTCCTTTAAACCTCTAGTAGGGAAGAAGATCTATAATGTAGGTCCTCCCAAGGAATTTTAGGACAACTCATGGTCTCGGTGATCGCTTCATCTGGGGGAAAAGTATCGTCAAGAAAATCATGTGAAGAAGTTGAGTGGACCGCCAAAGGAGGCGAGAGCATGAGATCTCCCTCTTTTGTCCCCGAAGAGGAAAAATTAGGGTCTACAGTAGTTTCATATGAGTCTTGATAAATGAGATTTACTGCAAACAATGCCATAGACATTCCAACATATGGGTGTCCTTCACGAGATTTAACTAGAGAAGGGAGAGTCCTAAGATCACTTAAATATGAAGTACAAAATGGGATCAGACTCGATGATGATAGACCACCATCAAAACTAGAATCAATAAACAAAATTGGCACTAAAAAGTTAAAGGTTCCCATAATTGAGGGATACATATCGACACCAACGTTCTGAGTTGCTGGTTGTGAATTATCAATTATTGGGATAGTGGGACCCGATGATGCCAAGGAACCAAAATTATCAAATTCTGATTGATCGATTGCCACAATTATATATTTGTAAGAAAAATACATGACACAAAATACCGACGACACAATTTCCTTCACAGCATAAATCCAATTTTGACCCAAAAAAATATTATAGTCAAGGGCCACATCAATCACCTTAACCTCAACCAACACGGTATTCCCCCCCAAATGGAATTGAAGGGAAGGAAAAATACCATGCGGTCTAAAGGAATTCCCATCAAAAGTTGTCAGCATAGTCATAGATTTAGACAACAAAGGAAATCCAATGCCTTTCCAACAAGCCAAATACATCATGGAGGTCGCAACACCTTCATCAATAACTGTAAATTTAATTGTTTTATTCAAACACTCCACATGGAATTGAAAATTCACATGGTAAGTAAAGAGAGGATGGACATCACAATTCTTGAACCTGATGAGACTAGGGCCATTCAAGTCATCCGCTCCTAAAGAAGCTAACATCACTTTCCACTGCAAGGGACAATTATCAAGCACCTCTAAGGTCGTCATTTCATAGGGATTCTAGCCTAAATCCTCAATGATAGAATAGTGTTTGGAGGATCGGGCATTAGGATTTTGCGTTGAGCGCTTCATGAATCCTTTTGGTATGCATGGTATGGACCTAGGTTTATCAATTTGCAATGGGATCTCAGGAGGCGAGGGATCTTTCCCCAAAGTTGGTTGCGAAGGACCATAGTCACATGAATGGATCGTAACATGAATAATCGATAGCATATTAATGAAATTGTGATCACCATCATGGGATAGAGGATTTTGAATCCCACCAAACCCACTTTCGGCGGTTGGAGTCCTTGAAGTCATGTTTTGATTATGCGGAAGGGGACCCATGAACACGGCTATGATCTGTGCGATAAAATTCGAGGCCTCCTAAATCCTAGGGAACAAGTCAGTAATATGGTCTCCTCCCAAAATTTTAAATGAGAATTTGACCTTACATTTAGGCTCCTTTCCTCCACCAACATTGTCATTGTTCTTATTATTATAAGCATTTTCTCTATCGGTATTCCCACCCATGTACGATTCTTTATTCTCTTTTTGTTCCCTCCAGGTTGTTAGTTACCCTTTGTGTTCTTCAACTGAACATAATGTACTTTTGATGATTAGGTGGAATAGGCTACAAACTAGTTAATAGACAAATTTTGCAATTGGTTTCTCACCTGATCTACATATTTTTCACTCACAGAGCCAACAATGCCATCGACATGCATCTCGAGCTTAAACTCGGGGTCATGATTCGACGCATATGGAATAATCTCATAAAGGAAGCCAGACTGAGCATATATCAAGTCAAATTGTTGATCTCAAAAAATCTCTTGTTCCTCAATAGCCATTTCAGACATCGAAGCATCCTTTGTGATATAAGGAAATAACAACTTAACAAACCACTCCAATATGAATTTTGGTGGAATGTTGGCTTTAATCGATCACTTTCATCTACTACACTCTTGAATATGGTAAAAAAATGGGTGCCCTTGCATTGTCGAAAGGTTGACAAGAGTTCGGTACCGACATTGTAGTGAACCAAGAACTGAAAGTGATTAAGGAAGACCATGGCCAAGTCGTTAAAGGTCCAGTATGTGTCCCTGGGAATATCTATATACCATTATGTGTTTGGACCCTTAAGGGTGCATTGAAAGAGTCTCAATCAAATGGAGTCATGATTCAATGATTTCGAAGAGCACTAGAGATGAAAAGTCGTAACATGATCACTAGGATCCTCACCCTTCTTACCTTCAAACTTCGGAATGTATGAAGGAATATTAGTGGGGAATAGAGGCCATGTTGTATCATGACACACTGGTTCGTTCATGATTATAGAAAAATCAATAATATTCAACATAGCTAAAAAAGGGAGCCTAGGTTGCGGCATTTGATTCCATGCCCCATGGAAAGATTGGTTCTCATATGGAGGGTTCTTGTAAAGGCCATGACCTTGAACAGTTAGATAGTAACCTCCTCCCATATGAACCATGTAAGGATGCAAAGGGATTTGCATATAGTTCATTCCTTGAGAAGGGGGAACCATATTACCAAAATTACCCATTTGTTGTATTAGATGACCCCCATACACCTAGGAAGGAATGTAATATTCAGACATAGGGACACCAGACGACGAGGGAACCATACCAAAGGGGCCATTCCATCCCAAGGGCCCACTCGAAGTATGGGGAGTATTTGTCATGATAAAAACATTTGAAGGGATAGGTATAGTGGACGATGGGAAAAAATATGGTATATAAGTTGTAGCCCCCATGTTCACATTCTGCCACCACTCGAAAAAGGATTAACAATAGTGTGAGGTACTGATGAAGGGGATGGGACCCCTCCAACAAATAAAGTAGAAGGAGGGATGTGACCACCTATGAACTGAAATGCAGTGTAAGGAGAAATTGTGCCCCACAATCCAAAACTAGGGTTACCACTAGGAACATGGATTGATGATGGTATACAAGCTGGAACATTCAACATGCAAAAAGTAAACTAATTTGTGGTTAAGGGAATTGTTTGAGGATCACTACCTTACCTCCTCAAGGAAAGTTTAGTATGTGATTCAAAGACCATGTGAATTCAAAAGGATTTGTTCCTACGAGGTGATAAGGACTTGCAACATGTAGGTTGGTGTAAACTGGAGTCCCTGGGATATATAAGGTGGTGGTACAAGAGGCCCCATGTGATTCTTCTCCCAATGCATATGATGAGGACAAAGGGAGCTCTGGAGTGTTAAATATAGTACTCATCCCTATAATTCTAATAAGTCCCCTATGGGAAATAGGACTGGTCTCACGTCTCTGCTTCTTGTGAAGAGACTGAGTAGGATCAAAAGGCGATAAACATTCTAAATGATGAGACTGATGAGGAACCAGAACATGATCCATGGTGAATCTACAAAGAGAATCAACTAATCACAACCCCTAAGGCCAACTAGAGAACATAGAGCACACCCCTAAATAAACTAGAACACATGCAAACAAGAAAGGAATGAAGACAAATTATATCATGAATGTAGCAGGTATGTCTCACCTAAGAGAGGCCAGAGACTCCCATACACTACAAGAGAAGGTGTGTAACTAATTATAGTGGCCCTCGTCTCTAATGCATACAGAGACTATGTAGTCCTACCCCTACCTAGCTAGGAGACTCAAAGAGTACCTCCACAAGTACCCCCTTGTGATACCTAGGAAATAAAACTAAGTTCACCTCAATATAACCAATGCTCAGGTGGAGATTCGTAGGAGGGATCTATAGTATGGGTAGGATAGCTAAGCCCGAAGCTCGAAATCACCAAATTTACCTCAAGCTCCTCCAGATACAAATAAGATGCTGGATATATATCTGGTGCTCACTAAAGGTATTGGAGGGATATCCCCACCATCAACATGTGTGTTTCCTCATAATTAAATCCTGTGTAAGAGGAGTTTCCCTAGAACACGAATTATAGCAAGGATTTCTCCTCTCCCTAGACATACACGTAAATTGTTTCCATTTTATAGTCTTGTATAAGTTTACTCACACAATCATATTCTAAGACTCTAAAATCTAAGCTTGTTGGTTCACCCTATAAAATAAAATTGTTTTAATCAATTTTAAATCAAGTGTTCATTTTAATAGGTTGTGCTTACTCAAGAGATATGGATGTGAAACTATTGATGTTAGGACTCATCATTAAAAGCAAATATGCACACCTAAAAACAATGCCAATTGTAATCTTGTTTTCTAAATGAAAATATGGTATTCCACTAAATGAAATGCACAAAAATAGTTCCCTTTCCTTTCAAATGAAAACACAATCTTTCCTAAATGAAATCCTAGACTAATTCCATTCCAAGCAAACCGATGCAAGTGCTTCTTTCAATGCAAATGATATGGGTTGTACAAAAAAAAGATATGGGTTGTACAAAAAATCGATTTCAGGAAAAACAAATCCGTGGATTTAGGCAAAAACCGTTCAAAGGAAAAAATGTCACGGGTTTATCCTTCTCCTTTTTAAAATTGCAGCTATCCATGCCAAATTTTACCAAGGGATGAAATATCTAAGAACCCTGAGCATGGGTTAACTCTCCAGTAACCCCATAGAAATGTGTGACCACATGTTAACTTCTCAATAGGTATATAAATGTACTTTAAAATTTCAAGAGAGACAATACTTGTCAAATTGCAACATTTTAAGCCAACTACAACTAACCTCTTGGTTAATATTCAAAATAGCAAAGAATCAAACACAAATTTGGACACACAATTTATCTCTCAAATTGGTACCCAAATCACTTTAAAATTTTAAGAAACAAAAAAACTTGTCAAAATATAATTTATTCAGCCTCATTTTCACTAAGGCCATGAGAAAGGGTCAATATAACTAAGAACCCCTCACAAAAATCTACACATGCTTCCTCTCTCTAAACACTATCCAAGTAATGTGTGCATACTTTATCTCTTCACATGTATTCTAATCCACTTTAGAATTTCAAGAAAGACAACTTTCATCAAGGGTAGAAATTGCTAAGGAACGCACACTACCATGTTTACATACTTTATCTCTCTGATGGGTATCAAAATCTACATTAAATTTTCAAAACAAGGAAATTTTTTCAAAGCACAACCTTTTAGGCATGATTTGACAAACACCTTGATTGAGGGTAGAAATAACTAAAAATCTCACACAAATATGTGCACACAAATCATCTCTCCATTGGGTATCTAAATCTACTTTAAAACTTCAAGAAACCTTTGGTACAAGTTATACTTAAAATCATGTCATTGACATATTTAATGCTATGTAAAAATCTATCATGAATCCCCAGTTAACAAGTAATTCCCAAATCATGTTGACTTGACACCCGTAGTACGCTACAGTTTACCTAGTGTTATTGAGTGTGACTAAATCCTTATTCACACCAATTCTATCTACCTCCAATGTGTGTGATTTGTAGAAGCCTTGATTACCACGATAGAACATATAGGCATCCTTGATTTAGTCACGGGTTCCTCTTGTAGGATGGATAGTTGGGAAATTTTGCAATCATTGTCCCCACCTAGGTTCAAAACCCATGACTAAATTTACATGACACCTACAGGATCCCCACCCATGTTCAAAACCCACGAATAAATGTATATGACACCTACAGGAGTGTCGGAATTTTCAGTTAATGAAAAAAAATATAGGTAGCAGTTCCTAACTCCAATAAATTTTATTCCAAATTCATTTAGTCGTGTGCAAACTTCGTTAATATTGTTCTATCGAAAGTGCTTTTAAATAGTTTGGGATCCTTTTAATCACAAAACATTAGGATTCGTGACAATGGTTATATTACCGCAACGTCGACATTAGTTAAGGAAACAGTATTTGGCTCCGCTTTGGACGTAAGGGGAAAATTTCTAGAGTCTTAAATCTTTAATGAAAATTGAAATGATGGGAGTGTACAAAAATGATTGAAGAAGAAGAAGAAGAAGAAATTTTGATGTCCACAAGGCTAAAACTAGCCTATGGGACAAACCACCTCACACACTGGTTTCTGCAATTCCACCCTTTTTGTGTTCAACTTGATGATGAATGCCCCCAATTTCTCCACGGTCCCCTAGTTGAATAGATTATCCCAAGAGCTACCTATTAGGATGTTTGCATAGATGTCCCTACTATCCCTATTTGAATTGATTAAAAGTATTTAGAAAACTCGTTAGAAGCTTTATTATTGTGATCTTGGAATAAGGCAATGTGTAATGCCAAGCATGTTCAACTTCAAGAACAGTAGAAGGATTCAATTCCTCTTGGGCACGCTTTTTTGTAGGGAACTTCGAAATTTTAAAGTTTTGGTGCATTAATAGTATCAAAGTTTCTCAAAGAATAAATTCCTTTTGAGCATGTTCAAAGGATTTAATTTTTGGAAAATTTAGGTGCCTTTTGAGTGTGTTAGAAAATATCAAATTTATTGAATAACATGATTCATTTAAAGCACATTAAAATATAAAAATTTGTGAAAAGCATGGTGCCTCTCAAGAAAGTTAAAAAATCAAATTTTGCAAAGGACTAGACTGAAAGCCTCAATGTTGATTGAGTGTGTTAAAAGGGTCAAAATTTTGCGAAAAATATGATGCCTTTCATGCATTTTAGAAACATTTTGGGAAGGCCTTAAAGGATTTTGGGCACATTTTGGGCATGTTAAAAGGATGAATTATAAGAAGAACAAGTTGATTTCCGGTTGTGTCAAATAGATTGAATTTTGTGAGGAACATAATCGTTTTCTCAACTATTTAAAGGATCAAATTTCGCATAGAACTTTAAGTCTTTCAAGCAGTCCAAATAGCTAAAAGTTTGAGTGCATTAAAAGGGCCAAAGTTTGTAAAAGATCCAGTGCTTGTCAGGTAAGTTAAGGAGATCAATTTCTTGAAGAGGATTATTGGTTTCTTTCCTCTTAGAAAGTTTCCATTAACACCCATTGGGGCGTGTCAAATAGATTTCATTTTGTGAAAATCACAACGCAATCTAAGGTTCCTAAAAGATCAAATTTTGTGAAGGGTGTGACACCTTTAAAGCAAGTTATAAACATCAATGTTTCATTGTGTTAAAATGATCAAACCTTATGAAAGATTCAACGCCTTTCAAGCAAGTTAAAAAGGCCCAGGTGCATAATCCTTGCTCTGCTGATCAGCAGTATTGGTACTCGGCATCAGATTTGGATCTCGGGGGCTCCTATGCTCTGTGGTGGAATGATTACATTTCTGCCCTGTCAGTTGCTGGTATTCGATTTACAGACAGTAGTGATAAAATTGTGTGGATGTACAATCATAAAATGGATTACATTACTGCTAAGGAGGCATATGACTGCATTCTATTTTCTTCCATTCCATCGGCCATTCCGACTGTCCACATTCCTGTCTAGCACAAGGTTCTTCCTCAAAAGATTTCTTGTTTTATCTGGCTTGCTGTTCATAACCGTATTCTTACTTGGGACAACTTACAGCGAAGAGGATTTATTGGTCCAGGTATCTGTCCTCTATGTTGGTCAAATGAGGAAACGATTGCCCATATTTTCTCACGCTGTTGGGTATGGAAATCGGTCTCTGATTATTTTTCTGATCATTTCAAAATTGACACATGTATCTCCGGCATCTCTTTGGATGAAATGATACAAGGCTGGGTTGAGAATACTTCTAAGAGTTCGCCCACTTTCCTACTGCTTTTTCACATGCTCTGGATTGTCTGGAAAGTTTGAAATAAGGCTGTATTTGAAGGTATTTCTAGGGACATATACAGCATTATCCAGCAGGTTATTTTGTCCTTTCTATCACCAGCAAGTGGGGCTGTCACCAAGAAGTCTCGGATCAGGAATATAGGGCCTCCCCCTGTACACCACTATCCATGTGGTTTTTTTGATGGTGCTTCAAAAAACAGGAATGCTGGTGCTGGTATGTGTATTTACCTAAATGCCTCCCATTACCTCGAGTTCTCATTGGGATTCGGATATGGTACGAATACCAAGGCGGAGTTGCTTAGTCTTTGGGCACTCCTGCACATTTCCCACATGATGGGTATCCCTATTGCACAGATTTATGGTGATTCACAGATAATCATTAACTGGGCAAAGGGACTGACTGTGCTCTCCCCACCTGATCTCCATCACTGGTGCAGGGAGACTAAAAAACTTGTTACAAGTTTCCGAGATCTGTCTTTCTCCCACATTTATCGAGAGCACAACAAGACTGCTGACCGTCTATCTAAATTGGCACTTTCTCTTCCACAAGGAAGAGGATGTTACATGGAATTTGATGAGCATACTCTAGTCATTAAAGAGTACATACAGCTCTTTTGACTTTTCTTTTTTAGAGGATTCCACATTGTGGATACCTAGTCATATCTATTATGATTTATTCCCTTCTGGCAGATATATTACTTGTAAAGTGCCTCTCTTTAGAGAGCAGTGCAGAGTACTATTGGGCTCTCGATCGATGTGAAAGAATAGACAGTTCTCATCACATGATGAAACAGTCTTCTGATGGGAAATGTTGGTATTTTTATGCCTTTCCTCCTGATGAGTATCTCGACGAGCTGACTTGTAGAAAGGTCATATATGTACGATGTAATGTTCCAATGTCTTTTGATTCAGTTCAATAACAAGGACAGATTTTTCCTCTTGAAAAAAAAAAAAAGCAAGTTAAAAAGGCCTCAATGCCTTTAAAGCATGTTAAAATGACTGAATTTATTGAATAGCATGATGCATTTTCTGGAAGTCAGGAGATTGATTTTTTTTTTAAGAAGATGATTATCTTGACATATGAATGCACCACTACTATTCTCCGCAAAGCGTTTCAAGGCCTATTTAATATTGATATGCATTTTTATAATATAAATATTAGGTGGGACCACGTAAGTAAAATGATATGTCAATGGTCTATGGAATTACAAGTTATATTGGAATTATTCTTTTATATGTTTTCGTTTTAGATTGACTTGTTGAGAAAGTCATACTTATACGTGTTTGAAGTTGAATTTATTTCATTTCAAAATTGGGTGTAAATGGAAAAAGGGGGGAAATATACTTTGCTAAGTCCCAATGGCTTAGACTTTAAATGGTTTTGCATATATAATAGTAGAGGACTTAAGGTTGTTATTTGGATAAATGCATAAGTTTCAGTATTGATATAAGATACATATAAAGTATTTGCCATGGTCTTTGTTCGAAGATTGATGGTGTAGCACCATGCATATATAAACACTTTGTTCTTGCTAACATTATATATATATAAAAGCCACTTGACACAAGGACACAAGACACGAAGGACATGAAAAACATGAGTATCTGACACGGATACAGTGACCTCCTGAATCAGGACACGGAACACGAAAAATTCAAGTGTTGTCACGGATACAGTGACCCCCAGAATCATAACATGGAGGACACATTATATGTGTGTGTGTGTGTGTGTGTGTGTGTGTGTATGTATCCATCTTGTCCAGTGGGCGTAGCTTGGGTGGTTCGGAGAATTGGTTATTGCGCTCCCCACCCGGGTTTGAATCTCGTCGGGGACATTGCTCCTTGGGATCCCTTGTATGTAATGAAATATTAGGCTGGTGAGTCGTTTATCATGATTAATAATTCCCAAGTTCATGTATACTTTCCCAACGAGTATAAGATATTTTCCCAAGTGGATGTAGCCATGGTGTAAAATTGGGCTTCCATGGTGAACCACTTTATATATATATATCCAAAAAAAATTAGAAACTAGAGCATTTACGAATATTCAATTGAAACTAGTCAAATTACTAATTAGAATCAATACACAATACACAATTTGTCATTCATAAATCACAATGAGACACAAAGATGATAGTTCAATATGTCGAAACCATATTTCTCATCAAGTCATGAAAATCAAAATGTATTACATAGATGTTAGAATGTCAATGGAAACTACTAGTAGTAAATAGTAAAAACAAAAAAGGGTAGATCATAGATGAGATCAAGACGGAATAATATCATATGTCTATAGTCCTCCTCCAGGCTTGAATAAACAAACTCATCACTTCCATGACCCTCATCTTCCTCCTCCTCCTCCTCTTCTATTCCCATATGATGTCTACATTTGTTGGTGTGGAGGATGACCCCTCCATAGGATCACAATCATCAAAAGTGACTGAATCTAGCACTGGATCATTCTTATCCATGTTGGCTAATTCCAAATTAGTAATGTTTTACAAACCCATATCACCGGGAAATAAATCCAAAATCTTTGTATTTCCCTTCACCCACTCTTCCCTCTTCATATAAATAAGATGAAGGTTGGACTGCACATACACCATCCTCTTTTCCCTAGGCTGCCCAAGTTTGCTCCTCTTCAAACTGTACAAGTTTCCATATGTGATCAAATTCCTCTCACAACAAGAGGATGAAGGAGCTTGAGATATGACCCTCAAGGCAATCTTTTGTAGAAGAGGGCACGATTCCCCATGAGTTTCCCACTAAACATAGGGTTTCTTAACTCCCATGTCTCTAAGCACCTCATATCCTCTAAATATCCCAATGGAAGTGGAAACTACAAATCCCTCCTCTGCCTCTTCAAGTAGGTCTCTATCCTGAAGTAGTCATCTAACTTATATCTTCCTCCAATGTGATATCTCTCCATCCATGTGAGGAGGGACTCTGCATGAGGGCCTTGACCCACCATTGAGCCAATCAGGACCATAGAACTTGATGTTTAATTCCATGGATCAAGCAATGCAAAGTTGTGCAATTGTTATACCACCTGTAGATAAGAAGATCTTGTATGGTGGACCATAAGTTCTATGTCGATGTCTCATACTCGACACACTCATTATCCATAATAACGGTCCTCATGGGCTTAATCATGGAATCCCACCCCTCATAAACATCTACTAGGATGGGTTGTTCCATGTTTGTAGACCACAACAAAGAAATGACCAAATCCATGATATTAATGGTAAGATCTATCCCCTCCCACCAACCATCATCTAGTACTATGTCCTTTACCTTTTTTAATGAAGCAATCTAATATGTTTCTCTCCAAAAGGACTAAAACTATGAAATAACCATGGACCCAAGAGCAGTTTTGACCTCTCTCGACCTCTTGAACATGATGAATGAGGAAGCAAACCAAGTATCTACAACCTTCAACAATGAAATATGTGTGTACTCTTTGTAGATTGTGAGGGTATTGGTGTGGTTTTGTACAAAGTTATAGATATGACATGCATCCTCAATAATTTTGTCAATCCATGTCACATCTAAAGCAATATATTTCAGAACTAAATTAAAAGAATGCACAATGCAAGGTGTCCAAAACACTTGTAATATCAATAAAAGAAAGTATAAATTAGTCTAGACTCTAGACTCTACAAGAATACAACTAACAATTCAAATGAAAATCTATAAATTGATATTTCCCCTAGAGCCTAAATGTATCTTGTGTTGAATTCAAAGAATGAGCAAATTAGCAATGTAATTATGTAAGGTGTCCAAAATGAAAATACATGTGGATATTTAGCTTCCAAAATAATGCCAGCAACCTTGCTGTGATGATTTGTACACAAGACTCAACACCTACGTATTCAATGACTTAGATGAACAACTCACCCATATATTGTGCATCCTTTTATTTCCCAAGAGCATCCACTGCTTTAAAGAAGACTGGTCGATTTGGGGAAGATGCCATGAAATTTATGAGTGGATGGCGTGTTGCATCCATCCATCCATTAGAAACAATACTGACATCTAATATGGGCCAATTTGATCTAATTGGATCAATAATTTTATCCACCTCCTTCCTTGCCTTAACCAACAATGTGGTCCTTATCTTCTCTAAACCAAGAATCACATAACCGGTTTGAGATCATTCAATTATACTTCGACACATCTCAATGAACAATGGTGACCATGTTATTTTTTATTATATCTTTTTAGCTTAGTTGGTATATTTATCTAAAAGAATAACAAGTACAAAAATATGCATAAGATAGAACAGACACTCAAGACACAAATATTTTCACTGGGGAAACCATAATCGAGAAAACCCCACAAACTTCCTCAGAATAGTACAGTCACAAACACTATGTCATAATATGAACAATCCCAGTAATAAGAAGTCTTTAGCAACTATCTATCTCTCCTCTTTGTCACTCTCTCTCCCTCTTGCGAACTTGAGTGAGTGTGAGGTGTGTATAAATGAGGGAGGACACATTCCTATTTATACTAATCAAGTGACTAAACTATTACATGACTGGGGCCAACCTCTTACCCTAACATGGATGACTTCTCCTAGAGAGACTCCAAAAATACATTACATGATGCTTCATTGTGGACTATTGTCCCGAATTACAACATATGTTGTACCTCAAGGTATATAGACAATAATGACATCCCTAAAGGAGGAAAACACATCTATGATGGGGGTAAAACAACATACAATGGTAATATACATCTGAATATCTTCTGAAATTACAAATACATCAGCACTCTCTCTTAAATAGGAAGGTATTCTCTCTCTTCCACATCCATCAACACAGTTGGTCCATTAATCATCATGGAGTCATCATCATAGTTGTTTCCATCATGATCTTCTTATCAATCAATGATTCGTACTATCTTTCATCGAAAGTTTCTACAGAGCCAACCCTTTTTCATGCTGGGTGTAGTCCTAGTCCTCATCCAGGTCTTCATCGCATCTGTGAGCAAGCCATCACGTAGGAATAGTATAGGAACTTCTTTACATTTCCATGACAATAACCTGCGTTTCCTACCTTTATCTCGTCGTATCCAGATCATCTATTTTGTCTTGCACAAAACAAAACAAAACACACATAGCACAACCCAGATGCATACCCCTAGTGTTCTACCACCATAGTAGTATGCAACGATATTTCACGTCATCAAGACAACCTATAGCATCCACTATGCAAGAATTTCCTATGAGCACACCAAGTTACGTCTCTCCATGGTTAACCTGCGTTCTACCAGCATAGAAGGATTTCCTAGGTGCATCTCAAGTTTCTTGTGACCTTATCATCTCCAACATGGGAACACACACATATATAGATATATATGTAAGGACTGATTACGACTGAAAAACCTGCTACACCAGGGATTTTACGTTCTAGGTCAACCTCAAGGACTTATTACATCTGAATAACTTGCGTCCAAGATCTTTTCCATTCAGACAACCTTTGGGGCGTATTACATCCAACTAACCTGCATACCATGCTAGGGCTCCTTTTTACACTTGGATAACCCATAGGACTTATTACATCCGAATAACCTATGTACCACGATAGGGCTCATATTTACATTCAGATAACCTGTCTTAGGAATGATTACGTCTAAGTAACCTACGTATCATTCCAGGACTCGTATTTACACTCAGACAACCTACATGATTGATTACGTCTGATCAACCTGCTACACCTAGGTCTTTTCCGCTTGGACAACCTGTCTTATTTCCCATTTGAGATATCATGTATCTACGTCTTCTGGTCTCTCGTTATTTCTATAATAGAAACATATCATAATTGATTACATCCAAGGATAACTTGCGAGCTTCGTTAGGACTTATTACATCCATGGACAACCTACAAGATTGATTATGTCTGAGAAACCTATGATCTTTGACAAGATTTTACGCTCAGACAACCTATCTCTCCATCTATGCTAAAACGCATCACTCGCACTTTTGAGGGGCCTTTTTCTGGATCACACCAAGTCTTTCTTTGAAGTACTTGAACCTCACTTTGGATAGAGGCTTGATCAACACATCGGCTATCTGCTTGTCCATTTCCACGTATTGGAGCTTCACTGCTCTTCTGTGCAGCATATCCATAATATAGTGGAACTTGATCTCTATGTGCTTCGACTTGTCATGGAATACAGGTTTCTCTGACAATTTCATGCAACTCTGATTATTGCAGAAGATATAAGTCACATCTAACTGTAGATCAAACAAATTATGTAGTAGCTTTCACAACCACACTACTTTGAAGCTATCTGAGCAAGTGACAACATAATTTTCCTCAACTATACTTAGTGCCACGCATGACTGCTTCCGGCTAAACCATGAGATCATGTCAGATCCCAAACTGAAACAACAACCCGAAGTGATCTTCCTATCAGTGGCGCTACTTTCCCAATATGAATCAACATAACTGTGTAGGTTAATCTTTTGATTTGCATCATACTTGATCCCATAATCCATTGTACCCTTCATGTAACTGAATACATGGTTTGCAGCTATCAGGTGAACATGTCTTGGATTTGTCATGAATTGGCTCAGATTGTTCATAGAAAACCACATGTTTGGTCTCGTATTCATTAGATACATCAATGACCAAAAAATATGATGGTACATCGTGGCATAAACCGAATCTAATGAAGCATCACACAAAAGCTTCAATTTTGATGCCATAGGTGTGGATATCACCTTCCAGTCCAACATTCTGAATCTCTTCAAAATATCCACTGTATATTTTCCATGACTAAGGAAAATCCCATCTACACTCTACCACACATCCGTGCCTAAGAATTTGTGCATCATACCTAGGTATTTCATCTCAAAATCTGTAGCAATTCTCCTCCTTTTGACATATGTAATGAGTTCATCCTCTCCCATCAGAAACAAGTCATCGACATATAGTAGGAGCATCACTGGTTTTTCTCCTTCAACCTTGAAGTAAAATTTGGAATCTGCTTTACTCTTGGTAAAGCCTTGGCTCATCAGGAAGCTATCCATCTTGATGTACCATGCCCTCGATGCCTGTTTCAATTCATACAAGCCCTTCTTCAATTTGCACACATGAGTCTTCTTGTCATGTGCCTTGAATCCCAGTGGTTGTTCCACGTACACTTCCTCCTCAACTACACCATTCAAGAATGTTGTCTTGACATCCACCTGGTGTATATTCCATTTCATAATTGCATCCAATGCAAGTATGGTCCTCATGGAAGTGTACCTCACCACGGGTGCAAATGTCTCTTCATAGTCTATGCCATATTTCTATGAGAAGCCTCGTGCTACGAATCTTGCCTTGTATTTCACGATGTTGCCATATGTAGTATGCTTGATCTTATAGATCCACCTCGAAGTCATGATAGACTTATTTTTCGGTCTCAGAAATATCTCCATACATCATTCTTCATCGACATCGATTGATACTCCTCGATCATGGCATCCTTCCATTATTTCTTTTCTACAACCTCTTCATAGGTGGAAGGTTCCTTGTCAATGATGTCACACAGTAGGGACACATATTTGTTGTAAGGCTTTGGCCTTTTCCTTTCTCTTGCATTCCTTCTAGAGGGCCATACCTTTCTGCTTCTTGTATGAGCTCTCGTTCGCATGTTGGTTTCCTCTTGTGGGAGTCCTTCTCGAGAAGTGTCTCTACCAACTCCTGTGGTTTTTCAATGTCATTATCTTCATGGTATTCTGGAATTGCTTCTCCAATTTACATTTCTTGTACTCTCATTTCTTCAGGTTCCCCGACCTCTTGAATAGGTAGCCTCCTGGATTTGAAGTATGTTGAGTCTTCATTAAAGGTTACATCTCTGCTGATTTTGATCTTCTTGAATCCTGGAAATTATATTCGGTAGGCCTTTGATGTATCATTGTATCCTACGAATATACCCTTCCTCCCAGAAGGATAGAGCTTGGTCCTCTTCTCTTTTGGGATATGTATGTACACCAGGCAGCCAAATATTCTAATATGGCTAAATTCTGGTTTCTCTCCTTAGAAATCCTCTTTCGTAGTTTTGTTGTCAAGTACTTGATGAGGAGTATAGTTCTGAACATACACAGTTGTCCTTGTTGCTTCGTCCCAAAGGTGCATAGGAATATCATGGTTATGTAGCATTACTTTCATTGCTTCCACTATGGTTCAGTTCTTTCGTTCTGCAACCCCATTCCACTGAGGATTATATGGAGTGCTCAACTCCCTCTTAATTCCAAACTCTCTACAGATTTTCTTGAATTATTTTGAGGTGAATTATTTGCCATTATATGACCGCAGAAGGCTTGATATTCCTTTCAGTTTGGTTCTCAACCAAGGCTTTATATTCCTTGAACTTACTGAATACTTAATTCTTCCCTTTTAATAAGTATATCCAAGTATTACGTGAGAAATCATCTATAAAGGAAACATGGTACACATACCCTCTTAATGAGCTAGAAGACATGGGTCCACATACATCCGAGTGTACTACTCCAGTATTACTTTATCCTTTCTTTCACTATTGGAAAATGTCTTATTTGCGTTCTTTTCTTGTGCACATCCTTTTCAAATGCCTTCATGCTTTTCCTATATCTATGGAAGTATAGATACTGCTTTGCTTGTTGTCGATAGTGCTCTGTAGTGCACATGTGCAATCCTTTGGTGCCATAGTTCACTTGGTTCTATTGAATCATGAACCAATGCTTGTTCAGGTTTTCCCTTTAGTTTGTACAAGCCACCGTCTTCTTCGCCAATCACCATTGCATCATCTATTTTCTTTCCTTTAGGCCACATCGGGACTTATCCATCAAGAAATGCAACTCTCATTCCCTTCAAATCTAGTGCAGAGATGGAGAGAAGATTCTTCTTCAATCTTGGAACATATAGCACATCCTTCATCTTTAAATATTTCCCAGAGTCCATCTTGTATGAATCTTTTCCACTCCCTTTTATGGGGTATCGATAATCACCCCCAAGTTTCACCTTGTGAGATGACTCATGCTCAGACATATTGGTAAATGATTCTTTGTATCCCGTCATGTGTTTAGATGCCCCACTATTGACAAAGGAATCATTGCTTCCATGAGATAGTGTCAGTAAGTGATGATATTAGCAGATACTCTTCATTTGAATCATCCTTCTCTCATCTGTAGCTTTTGTTTGTTGGTTCATTGTCTTCAACAATATGAGCATGGTGTCTCTTTTTCTTGATGGGACGGTCTCTTGCAAAGTTTCCCTTTTCATCACAAGTCTAGCATCCAACATTGAAGGATCTCTCTTGATATTATTTTGTCTCTTGTCCTTCTTCTTGGTGTGATGACGGTTCTCCTTCTTATCCTTCTTCTTGTAGTTCTTCCTGGTGTGAACTGTGAGAGAATTATCTTCAGTTGCTCCCATATTGTCTTCTCTTGTTACAAGTCGATCTTCTTCTTGTGTGCATTCTTCTCGGAGTCGGATGAAAGAGATCAACTTATTTCTTGCATAGATTCCTTGAATGAATGAGTCCCATGATCTAGGGAGACCATTCAAGGTAGTCATCACAATTTATCCTTATTCAACATTCTCTTCAACTCCTTCAAGTTTTTCTTTGATTAGATAAACCCTTGTGAACTAAGACTATATAGTCTTTGATTTCTATATCTTCACATTTTTCAATTGGTTCCTCAATGTCATATTTTGTTTGATGTTCTTCCCTTTAAGCATCTTTTTCAAAGCATCAAATACTTCATTCAGTGTCTTGAATGATGACACATGGGGGATGAGGTGATACTTGATTGAATCTGCAATGAATATCTTGGATTTAACCAAGCTCTTCTTATGAGTAGCCTTATCCTCATCTCCCTATAGATCTAAAACCTCTCCATTGATGTACTGACCCAAATCATTTTTTTCAAGGATCAGGGAGATTATGTACTTCCATGCTCAGAATTTATCCCCTCCAATATTTTCCTCAAGCTGAGTATGGTGAGTCATATTTTCAAATGAGAATCTCAAATGGAAATAACAAAGATTTATATCTTACCAATTCGAGGTGTCCAACCTAATTCCGAAGCCAAATGACCTAGGGTTTGTCAGAGAAACCCTAATTTTCCAAACTTGGAGTTTGGGAATTTTGTTTGGACAGAAATATGAGCCTCCTTGAGGAAATTTGCTCAAGAGGGTCCTTTTCTGAAGACTGAGGTGGGAAGCCTCTGAAACTTGATTCCATAGTTTCTCCTGACACTAGTGATAGGGTCAAAATTGAAACTTCTTCAAATCTGAAACTGCTTCCACCAAAAGATGATCCCTATTGAGGAAAGTTATCCTGCATCTCTTTTCTTGATTATTTGTGGAGAGAAGACCTTGAACTAGGAATCCCTAGTTTTTCGCTGTTGCACAGTTCCTTCTTTCAGAGAAGCTCTAATACCATGTTAGTTTTTATTAGATCTTATTAGCTTAGCTAGGATCTTTACCTGAAAGAATAACAAGTACAATGATATGCATAAGGTAGAACATATACACAAGACACAAAGATTTCACTGGGAAAACCATAAAGGAGAAAACCTTGCAAACTTCCTCAAAATAGTATAGCCACAAAGACTGTGCCATAAGATGAACAATCCCAGTAATAAGAATTCTTCAGCATCTATCTATCTTTCCTCTTTGTCACACTCTATCTCTCATGCGAACTTGAGTGAGTGTGAGGTGTGTATAAATGACGGAAGGAACCTCCCTATTTATACTAATAAAGTGACTGGGCTATTACATGATTGGGGCCGACCTATTACCATGGCGGAATGACTCCAAAAATACATTACATGATGTTTCGCTGGGGACTATTGCCCCGAATTACAATAGAAGTTGTACCTCAAGGTATATACACAATAATAACATCCCGAAAGGAGGAAAACACAGCTTCGATGGGGGTACAACAATGTATAATGATAATATACATCACAATATATTTTGAAGTTACAAATATATCAACAGACCACACAACATTGAATGAAATGAGGTTGAGGTAGAAAAATAATGCAATGGTAAGGTCCACCTCTTCTCATGCCTCTTGTTGGAAAATCATGTCCATTGGACCACTTGTAGTTGGCCTCTTTCTTGTTGGATAGGTATCAAACTCACTCTCATATTTTTTAGGTGGAGTCCTAGTACTAGAGGGTTTCCTCAAGAATGAAATAGGACCCTCATTCTGTTGTGTCTTACTTGTTGCTTCCACCTTCCCTAACCCAACATAATCCTCTTTTTTCATCTTCCTCCTTTGGGTGTTACTTATTGTTTTACATGAAGAAATATTAGAAGGAAGGGCCAAAAAATGGCCCTTAACTTGGTAATATGTGCCCTTGATATCATGCTTTCTGAAATTGCAACTCCAACTCACATTGCCTCCCCCACTAGGATTTGCTCCAGGCCCTTCTTTCCTTGTCGCATACTTCCGCAATGGGAGTTACTCTCTTGGGATTGTTTTCTTGCTAAAAAATGTTTAAATTGAGCATGATATCCATTAGAAATAGTTGGAGTACTAGAAGGAGTAGAATAGGATATGCTTGGAGGTGAAAGAGGAGGAGAAGTGCTACATGGGGCATTTCTCCCTTTCCTTTTCCCTTTAGCTGCTTCCCTAGCTGATTGAGACATTCTTCTTCTTTCTTGATGGTGAGATTGAATCCTCTTAATGAAATCATCCTCAAATGTACTTAGAAACCCTTGCAAATGCTTCAAATCTTCTTTCACTTGCAAAAAAATCACTCTAACTTCTCCCTTCACTTGCAAATGCAAAAATGAATGACAAAAAAATCTTTTAAAGAACCCACGAGAATATTTTTCTGATTTTCGTGACTTGGAATACATACACGACTTGACATTCATGGGAAACGACTTCAACATGTATCAGACACATTTTGAGGTTGTGTTCGTGTCCAATACGACCCTGGGGGACATGAAGGCCAAAATATACATGTCTGGTGACTTATATATATATGCAAACCTTATATTATTTTGTAGCAATAAGAGTTTAAGTTTAACATTCGAAAAGGTGGTTAAGTTGACATATAGCATGTATATTATACATTGATTTTCCCTTGGAATTGGAAGAAGGTAATAATTGGGCACTTGAATCAAAGGATATGACGTGATTTTTCTATTTATGAGACTGGAAGTCTCGATCAACATTTACAAAGGTATATTTTGTAAATTGTAAAGGATTGATTTGGCATGCTAATTCAGCCTATTCATGGTAGGTTCACTCGTTAGGGTTGTTTTTCCATACGACCATCACATTGAATGATGAGTATGTGACATTTTCATGCTGGGAATTCTCAATTTTTCATCTTGGTTAATGGTTTCTTTCATTGTTCATTTGAAATTTTGGATATCACCCACATGTGGCTCGCGTTTGGTGGTTCACAAATTGTTTTAACCAATCACACAAAGAATATTTTGGGGCATTGAAAGGTATGTTGCACTAGTACACAATGAGAGATAAGTGACCAGGCGACTAAAAAGATTATTCACCACAGTTTTTTCAAGGCATAAACAACCAAAATTGAGCAATTTTAAGTGAGCCAACTAAAAACGACTAAGATAAACAAATAATTTAGTCACGGAATAAAATATATGACTAGATAGCAAGCAACTAAAATAAAACTTACTAACATAAATGACTAATTTAGTCACATTAATACAAATATGACTAGCTAAAAATGACTAAGAATATGAAAAAATATTTATGTTAGTCATTTTAGTTGTATCTCCCCGACAAAGGAAAATTACAATTTTGACAATGAATTTATACAATTTACTAAATTTTAGTAAATTGTAATATTGTATATATATATATCATAGTTTTAAAAATCGGCCAAACCGGTTTTGGAATCACCAGATTTATTGGTTAGAAAACTTATTCAACTCGATCAACAAATTAGTTCGATCGACTGGTTCAGTATCAAATCAACTGATTTAGACACCGAATTGACCGGTTGGTACCAAATTAGTATGATTTGTCGAGTTCTGTAAAAAAAGATCATATTTGGGGCTTTTATGTGGGGACTTGCAGACTTAAAAAACAAGCCAATTTCACATTTTCATTGGTTTTTGGCTAACCTAAATCACTAAACCAACCCTAGGTGTGTCAAGTAACATTTCAATGGTCGAAAATGGACCAAAAATGGACCCACTTATGTTCATCGACCAAGAATCCAAACACGATAGAAATAATAATTAGGCTCCATAACCAACATATCGATGTATCGTTTTGGAGATTTGGAACCAAAATCTGGACTTGAAGAGCCGTGTGAAGTTGTACCGAGTCATGAGTTGTCAATGTATTGAATACTAAAACAATAATGGACTATGGGACTAGGGAGTGGCCCATGGCGACAGTGGTATTGCACAATACACTTTGTGCCATTTTGATATATTGACCCTTATATGGTATATACATGAGAAAACTTTGGATATTTTGTCTCTAATGCTTTGTAATCATGGATTAGAATCTCAAAAATGTTGGTTTTCTTTAAAATTTAAATATTTTATGTATATTTGAGTAACCCAATTCATTAAATTCAAATTGATTGATTTATGATCGATTTATTATCGATTCTGATTCTGATTTTGATTCTGAGTTTACCCTCATCTAATTCTGATCCGATTCCTATTTTTAGAACTATTATATATATTTAGAGACCTAAGTTATGTTAATTGTGTTATTCGATAATGGAAAATTGCAATTTTTACAATGAATTGTTACGATTTACTAAATTTTAACACTATAAAAGGATTCAGAGGCTTCCTACAAAAGGGTCTCTAAATCCATTCGCAGTGTTAAATTTTAGTAAATTGCAACACTCATGTAGATGTATTCATGAGAGACCCCCTCTATCACTCGAAAACATTTTTTCTTTCTTTTCTTTCAAGACATCTAGTGAGGCCAAGTCAAGGTTCAGATATTTGTCATTTCTCGCTCTGTGCATCATCATGCCTTGTTTTTATATCATCGCATTCACCTCATCACCCTAGCCATTCCCATATCTCATTTGAAGAAAACTATCATCATTTGACCCTTTCAACAATTGGTCGAAGTTTCGATAAGCAAGATTGTTTTACGTCTTATTAGTGAAATTCACCAAGTTTGTGCCCTCTCTTAATTTGTCGGTTTTACCCGTATGCTAGTCTTCTTATCATGACTATGTTCAAAATGTCAAAATTTTTCCCGGAGTACGTCTTTGTAAAAAAAATCCAATGACCCTTTTTTTAAAGTAAAAAAATGGCTTCTACCTTCTCTTTTATATAGTGATTTATTTTCATATACCTAATTTTATATAATATAAATAATTATATGTTAGTTATATTATAGTTAATAAGTTCATATATATTGATGTGTTATACCATATAATATGAAATAATATTAATATATATATAAACATACTATAATTAAATATTCTATTGTAGGTAATATTAATAAATAAAAAATAAAAACAAATGCAACAAAAAAAGCACAATGAAATGAAATCCTGAAAAATTAAGAAGCTTTGTCGGGAAGGGCTAGACATGAGAGCGGTGTTGCAGACATTGGCAAGGTTAAAAAATCGACAAGGTCCACGAAACATTGTTTCGGAATATCTCCACATCACATCGGTAAACTTATAGAATACAATAATATTCATTTTTTTCAATTTTTTAAACATCTAAAGAAATAATAACATCACATAAAGACATTGCCTCATGAATATCGAAATAAAACTAATATATAAGATATATAAGATGTTTAGTGATACATCACCCGTAAAAAATGAATCGTGTTCTGAATCATAACTCTCGAGTCATAAAAAATATAACAAATGTATCTCATGATCATCACGAGTCAATAATGATAATAAATTAAATTAATTAGTTTGACTAGGATACTGAATGCTCTAAAAGGGAAGATTAATTAATGTTGTAAGAATGCTCTAAAATTAATTATTTAATTTGTGCTATAAGAATGCATTAAAATTAATTAATTAGTGTTGTAAATTTTTTTTGAAATTAATTAATTAGTGTTGTAAAAATACTCTCCAAGGGTGGATTTCATAATAGGTTCCTCACACTCCACACTCCACGAAGTGAATATCACCTTTAGAAAAAATCGACAATAGCTTGGGATAAATCGGAAAAAAATGGGAAAAATTTGACAATAAATCAAGAAAAAAAAAGCAATAAGTCAAGAAAAAATCAGCAATATATTGAGATAAATCAGGAAAAAATCGGCCCGATATTTTAGGTGATTTTGAGAAAAAACCGACGCGCTAAAAAAACTCACAATTTCTCAAAACATTGCGATTTTTAAACAGATGTTTGCAACATTGCATGAGAGGCCATGGAGGGAGGGAGGAAGGGTTTGTAATAGTGAATAGTGGTTTCTTTGAGTCTAAGAGGCCATTACTACTAAATGGGATATGAAATGCGGGTTTGTGACATTTATTAACTCACTAAATTGGTGTTGGTTGGAAATTTCACTCAAAGATAAATTCCACTACATAGCATTAAAGCTTCTCTATATTTAAGTTGAGTTGTCTCTGGCTCATTGATCACCCAAGTTTTCTCTCTCACCATGACATCATCATGTATAAAAAATTTCTACTATTTAAGTTGTGCTAAAACAATTTTTTTTTTTTTGTTCTGGAAATGTTAAGCTTGATATAGGGTTTAATCGTAAGTTTAGCCAAAATCGTTTACCTTTTTCGCTATCTGGAAGTTATTCTTAGATTTCCATTTACCTCCGATCTCTTCAAAATATTATTGATTTTCCTTACCTCTTTAAAACCTTGCTAAATATTTCCCTAGATCCTCTTCCATTGAAACAAATCCCCTCATGCATTTTATTGCTCGGCATTCGAAATGGGAAAAGGCAAGGGAAAGCACCAGCTTGTTAAATTTGAATATGATTCAAGATTTCATAGTTATTTGAATACTCCATGATCTCGTTGTTTCTACTTCCTTGAATATGAGTAGGGTTGTTGGTCGAAATGAGTAGGTTTCCTGGTTGAAACATCAGTTTCAAATTTTAAGATAAGTGCCTTCATCGTCTAATATTTATGTCTTATGGTTTTGTTATGATTTTATGCATTGTTGGTTTTTTTTTTATGTATGGAATTGAATGCCTTGGTTAGCTATGTAGGGATTACATATGCAAGGCATCCCGACCCATTTTTGCATTAGGGATTGAAGTGTTGAATATTACGTAACTTCAAAATATATTGTTGTTATATTATTGTTTTAATTCATTCGATAAATATGCATATTGTATTTGATCATTCAAAGACTCCTAAAGAACAAATGTAAACCCTAATTGTGAATTAGACTCAGAAGAGGGCCAAAAGAAACATTAAATAATAATTATTTGATGTCTCCCTAGTGAATTCATCCTAGGAAGTTAGAGAATTCTTCCTAATAAGGAAAAGTCACCCTAAAGTCAAGTATAAATAGGGGAGGCTCACTTCTCATTTGGACACACACACACACTCGGGCAAGTTCGCAAGAGAGAGAGAAGAAGATCAAGTTCGCTAGAGGAGAAGAGTAGATGAATTGAAGACATATTAACTTTGGGGTTTCTTATCTTATCTATTCTCAGGATATTTGTGTGGAATATATTTATCTCTTCATTGTACTAGATTGACATTGTACTTGCCGACGAATCTATATTGAAGAAGTTGTTGGGTTTTCTTCCCTTTAAGGGTTTCCTAGAAGAGAAACTTTTGTGTCTCTTTTGTAAGATGTGCTTGTCTTTCTTTTAGTGATCCTATTTCGTATTATTTTGATATAGTATAATTGTTTAAATATCTAATACAACTAATATTCTAGTGCAAATTCTAACATGGTATCAAAGACATACTGAAAGAGGTCATTGTGCAACAATTTGATGGAAATTGAAAATTAGGGATTTCTATATCGAGCAATTCCATTTGTAGATCAACTTGAAAAGGAGGTAAAACCAAATATCCCTAGGAGAGCACACTTTCCTATGGAGGCATATTCCATATCTAAAGATTTTCAGTCTTGACCTCATCACCACAACTCAGGAAAAACTAGGGCATCAGATTTTTGACATTTTTTCCCACATATTCAGAAGAAGAATACCTTTGATCAATTAGCCTTGGGGAGATGTGGTTGTTCCTTGGATTAGAATTTAGAGTTTCATAATTTGAAAAAATTATGGTTTCTCTGACAAACCATATGACAACAAATTTCAGAAGGACATTGCAGCTAGTACTTGAATTGACCATCTCAATTGGTAAGTTCTACCATATTCATTTTCATTTGAGGTTCTAATATTGTTAATATTGTCAAGATGTCAAACAATACCAATATTTAAGATAAGTGCGAAATGGTCGATAACTTCCGAGCATGGAAGTATAGAGTGCTTCTCATTCTAGAAGAGAATGACTTGGAGAATTATGTTAAGGAAGTGATTGCAGATCCATAGGGAGAAGAAGACAAAGAAAGACATAAGAAGAACATGGTTAGGGATTAGAGGATAATTGATGATTCCATCAAGGATAACTTGATCCCTCATGTTTCATCCTTGAATAATCTTGTTATCAAATCCATGTTAATTGGAGCCATCATGATGCAGATCCAGTACCAGAGCATATATCCAGTCCTTACATGAGCATGAGAAGAGATATGAAACATTGATTATCATCAATGTGCCCAAAACTCAGAGATCATTTAGAGCATACTCAGGGATCCCATGTCACAGTTGTTCCCACATGACCCCATGGAGATGAGTTTTTCTAGGTCATGTTTCACTAAGATATCAATGGAGATCAATGTCAGCATTTCCCTTTCCCATTAGTTTCAAAGACCATCATATGAATTCATGCAGCAGAGCAGGTATATGGCATTGTACATTTATGTTATCTTTTATCTCCTTTATTTATATTAGTTTTCAGACTTGACATTAGGTGATTAGTTGGATGATCATATGATTCTTTTGTTATTATAATAGGTTGACTGATGGAGTAGCCATGACGCCTTGATTGCAAGGCTCCTCTGTATGCACACTAGTTCCTTCCCCACATTTGGTATAAACTTGGTCATTTTGTCTTTTTGCTAGCCTTGGCACCACTTTTCACTATCTCCATCCATCTGACCCTTTTATATTGGATCCTTACCTTAACTTGGACTAAGATATGTGGTCTAGAGGAACTCCCCCTTTGACCCCTATGCATGTTGGACCTCATTTTTTTTGTGTCTTGACTCTGGAGTGTGTGGGAGTATAGCTTCAACCATGGATATACTCCCTGCCAGTTTCCCTTGATGTGTTAGTGGAGGGTAGGGTTGTGCTTTATGTTGGGTGTCATCCCATTAGTCCTCAAACCAAGTGATACTTCCATCATTATATATATATATATAAAGAAATTGAAATTCAAGCAAAAAAGGATAAAGAAAGTTAAATAAAGCCAAAATACTTATGTGAAATTAAAGTGAAAAAGGCTAAGAAAATGAGGAAAAAATGTAAAATATAAATGACTGCTTGGACACATGTAAATGTAATAAATGTAATGATTATACTTCATGGAGACTAAGGGTTGGGACATGGTACGGAGCAAGGGACAACTAATTCAAAGTGTCCCCTAGAACCTCACCATATTATAGTCACATGTGAACTCATCACAGGGGTTCTAGAATATATCCTCATAGATATTTAGGCAAGTTTGGATGTGAGTCAATAGAGAACCTTGTTAGAGTCTATTAGTGGTTTCCTAAGCACTCTATCCCATTTGTGAGACACTCCCATCCGCTATTGTTCTCCAGCATGCTTATGTCAATATGGCCCCTGTTTTCTCCTATTTGTCCAAAGGATCTCAAAATCAAAGTACAAGTCCTCCCCTTTAACTTAAAACTTGTTTAATCACCTCACCCATTTCTATCAATATCACCAATACTATAAGTGTGCATGCATTGAAGGCTTCTTGAAAGGCAACAAGTATGTTTTAGCATAGGTCCAGTTTCTTTTGTGTTTCATGATGTATCATTATAGCTTGTTGATTATTGTTTTAGTTAGCCTACTAACATAAATAAGGGAGTATCTTGGCATCCTCTTGTGCTTATAGGTTATCACATTTTCAGTTATGCCATTATTTGGCCATTTTGTCTTGGTCAAACTAGTTTAACCAAGCCAAAAATGGGGTTCTAGGAAAATTTGATCCAGATGTGCAATTTTTTGTTTTTAGCCTCCAATTAATGAGATTAGATCCCAACCATTGATCATTTTAGTCTAGGGATTGTGTATGGAAACTCTCTGTTTAAGGGAGTGTTGGCTCATTGCAATAGAATTTTTGGCTCTAAGACTGAATACAATAGATATATTTTTACTTTGCCTCTACCTATCTATCACTTGTGAATGTTTGGATTGATAGTGATTTGCACCTTAAATCTGCCCTAGTGTTTATTCTCCATGATTGGTATCATTTCAAAGTGATTTTGTAGGCATAAACAAGTTGATTTTAGTAGGGTGACTTGGGCAAAAAATGCCCTTCCTATTTTGGGTTCGACTTGGAAAAAAAGGGAGTGATTTAGTGTTATTGTGTTTATAATTCTCAGTAGAATACTTCTAAAATTGTTTTGCATGAAAAATTAGTGGGTTTCTTTCCCACATTATCTTCGTATAGTTTTTCTCATTTGGTTCTTGTTGGAAGGGGTGCATTGGGGGTTTGAAAAATATATTTCACTTGTGGAGAAAGGAACTACTAAGCAGGGAATCCAAGGTCATCACTTACTTGTCAGGTAATCCTTGATTTATCAGGTAGGCTATCATTTCTCCTTATTATTATTTCATTCCACTTGTCACTTAGAATTTATAAGAATAACTAAAACGCTCGAATTCCCTATCTTAATTTCCAACCATTAAAATATTCAAATAATAAAAACCCAAGTTATTTTTGGTCTTTAAACCCTAGGTGTAAATTTTGAACAAATTTCTACTCCATTTACCCTTTCCAGGAACTAGTATCACTTAGAGGGAAATCACCCTCCTTAGGCATTTCCACACTTTGATTGTTTTTTACTTGGGTATGATTTTTTTTATTTGAACTTGAATATATTTCATAAAAATTGCATTAGAAGGGCTAGAATCACATCTATTTCACCATCTCGTGACTGCATAAATTAGTGGTTATTTCCTTACTCAATAACTCATTTGGTTATATCATCTAGTACAACTCATCCTAGGCGTAGTCATTAAATTGTTGATATTGGGATAGTAGATTTACATAGTTGAGAATTTCGATCTCTATTTAAGATTTCTCAACTCATCTCTTCAAATCACTTCATCCCTTAGTCATTTTCACTGATCTAGGGTGTGGTTATCAAGACCACCTTGATTTTATATTTCATATCCTTGCATGTTGTTGTGTCTTGTTTTTGCACAAGTTAACCACACTAGTTAGCTAGGGTATCCCCCTTGGATTAGCTTCGACTTTGCCTGAAGTGAAGAGAGCCTAATATGGTGTGACAATTGCATTACTTGCAAAGGTTGAGGCACTTTGAGGTCACTTGGTTTAGCTTCCTATCCTATGCCCATCCTGGATAGGATTCCTCAGAGAGGAAGCTACAAAATTTGTGATGGCACTTCTTGGAATCGTTGTCGGGGAGGGTAGAGGCTTAACTCCAGTTTCTGTGAGTCTAGTTGTTCATTGCATATTGTTATCATATTGCATATGTATTGATTTAGTGACTGCATTATTTGGTCTACTTAAATTTTTAGAGTCATATTTTTTATTCTTGCATATCTTACCCTCTCCATCGATATCTTTAATTTTTAATTTCGGTAAGTTGGGCATCAAACTCACCTGGAAAATCCATGTAGTTAATCCACTAGAGAGTGAGCCCATATACATCCCTATAACCTAAGAAGTCGTGAACTATTGAGTTCATCTGTGGAGACTCATATAACGTATCAGTGAAAATCGAAGCAAAATAAGTTTGAAACCAAAGGTTTAATTCAATCCTTGCAGAATCATGTTTCCTCCCAGGACCATTTGTCACCTTTACCAGTCATCTCTATGAATCACCAGGGTCCATCATGTGTGTTTGGAAACTAGGATAGACCCTCACCATTTGAATTTATCTAGATCCTAGGGTCACCTCATGAAATTGCTGAAAAATATTTTGAGAATATCCCCAAGTTTAATGGGAACTATTCCACCCTTATCGAGGAGCACATTGAATTGGTTTGGGCACATATGGAAGCATATGGTGCCTAGGATGAGGATATCTACATGAGGGGATTATTTGTATCTATTGAGGGAGATTATTGAAAGTGGTTTGATCGTTGACCCACAACATCCATAAATGGATATGATTATTTTGTAACCAAACTCAAGGATGACAGGTTTATGAAACTGGATGGATGCTTCTTGTTAAATCAAATCTATGAAATTCGAAAGAAATAAAACGAGACATCCCATGAGTTCAACCTACGAATCAACAAGTGCATTTCCAAAATTCTCGAACCTATATGCCCCAAGGATTAATCTATCCTAATCCACTATATGAATTCCTTTGAAGGATACCTTCGGATACCATCTGAAGGACAAAAACCTTGTTGACTTGAAAACCGCTCAAGATAATGCCTGAAAAGTAGAAGACAATTCTTTGTCCATGGGGAAGCAAAATTTCTTCGATACTATTGCTCCTTCCTCTTCCGGATTAGACCCTTGACCTAATAAAGGTAAGAAACCAACTAAGGATTCCTCTGACATGCTCTAAAATATGCAAGAAATGATGAAAAATCTTACCATTGTCATGAGAAAATTATCTAAGGGTTCGGAGATGGATATGTATAGATAGTCGTATGGTCCCAAACCATATTCCAACCAACCAAAGGGACAATCTATTGAATATATTAGTATAACCCCCGATACCCAGACATCAACTGACCCTAAGGTTGTAAACTGGGCAGACAAGGTGAAAGGGGATGAACTTGCTTACCATTCTGACAATGATGACATTGCAGAATCCCCAAAGAAAGTTAAACTTGCTGATGAAATTTTTTTATAAGGAGTTTGTGAGGATTTTATTGACATAAGAGAATGATAGTATGGTCTCAGATGAGATTCACCCATGCTTCATGATTGAAAAATATCAAAAAGAAGGTTTCCCTCCACTCCAAATCTATAAAAGGAGGGGATCCGTCCCAACACCCACCCTTGTTGTTGAAAAGAAAGAAAACACCAAAAGTAATGAAATAGGTGAGGTAAGATCCATTAGTTTATATTTTTGACTTGGACATAAATATAGAAATGGAATTGGATAAGGTAATGCACAAAACCCCATTGACGGAACTCGTTCAGTTTCCCTCAATCAAAGATGAGGTGGAAACCTTTTTTTTTGGCATCACCTCAACTAGGGAAGAAGGTACCATTGTTTCTCCTTATCAAGAACACAACAAAATGATAACATGAGAGAATGAGGAAGAGGAGGACCCCCCTATTATCTTTCAAACTTCCATGTATGAAAGAAAGAATGAGGGGCATCAAACATTCTACATAACCTTGCAATTTGGGGATCTATTGCTACATAAATGCATGGTGGATTTTGAGGTTGCTATGAATGTAATGTATTACAAAAACATGAAGGAGAGGGGGTTGGATATCACTCGTCCCTATGGAAATGTCTGTGGTATGGAATCCTCTCCTATCCAGGTTGCCTGGTTAGTTAAGAATCTTCAATATGGCATATTTGTATGTTCGGACATTTCCACCCTTATGGATGTGGTGGTGATGGACACCCTTCCAGTCTATGGAATATTATTGTCGAGAAAATGGTATGCTAGTCTTTGTGGTTATATGAAAATGGACCTATATTATGCCACTATACCAAATGTGGTAGTATGGCGCGAATATATATGGAACCCTTCTATGAAGAGAATCTTGAATATATTGACGATGGATTCCGAAACTATTTGGGTCTTGGCGAGATGGAACTCAAGGGAAATTTCATGGTGATGGGGAATGGTGATGATGGAGACTTTAATGAGTACAATCAATCAAGAATAATTAGGTGAAGTTTTAGCTTCCCTATTTAAGACTCATTAGATGAGGAGCATGATCATGATGAATTTATTCGACAACTGAATAGACCGTACCTATCCAAGAGGGACATGGGATACATGGTGACACCAATCCTCGTTTTATATTGTCTGATCCTGGTGAATTCCATATTCCACCTCCTAGATGAGTATGGCACCCCATAGTGGAAGATTTTATGGCAATCATTGAGGCTAACTGAGAGCGCGAGGACAAGGTCCTTTGACCAATATATTGGTGGGAGGAGAGTCCTAATCATGGTGTCTTCCTAGATGGGGTATCCTCCATTTTTTATCCTCTTAGACCCCCATTTAATTCCTTGTTCAGTGATCTGACTCATGATGATTCAACTTAGGACCCTTCACATATTCATATGGTTGATCAAATTGGAGGAACCGAGGTAGGGAATAATACTTAGATGAGCAGTTACCCACATGTCCCAGAGTTTTTGTTTCCTAGACAGGTCCCTTCATTATTTAGGAACGATGATGTGTATGTATCCTCTTCCCATCATTTTCATGCACCTATACCTATAGGGGAAGGATCTAGCACTCAGTTGACCATGTCCATTTATTTGTCCCCCATTGTGAATATTTGGAAAGAACTTCCAGATATTTTTGGACAATTAGTGAGACTCCACGAGAGATGGTTGATCCACATTTTGAAAGAGTGGTCCCTGATTCCATGGAGAGAGAGAGAGAGATATGAGGTGATATTTTGGTTGGGAGAGTTTCCCTCCAGATAGGTGCGTTCCTTCTTAGTTTGATGTAGTTGAGACAGATTGTGACCACAAGGGATATACCCTGTTGTTGGAAGGTAATGCTAATGTGCCTATCTCATATGTCTGTGGAATTCACGTTGTCCCTTGGACTATAAACCACCGAAGGTTTACTTATGGGGACAAGGTGGTGCTGCAAAACCAAGCCTATCAATATTTTTCACGTGGTAGAGATGAAATATGGATTGGGCATTTACGGTTGAGCATGTTGTTGGTAAGATGTATTATTTTTCCTCCTAAGATGGGTACCAATTCCAGGTACCTATCCATGATAGCCACTTGCAACATTATGTCCCTGGTCCTACTTAGTGACCACTCCTCAAATTTTAAATTGGTTTAGGATTGAAGAAGATCTCATGAGAAGTAGCCTTTTCTGTGTTTTAATTCTTGGCACTTTGTCCATTTATTTTTATTTTCCTTTCTTTTGTTAGTTTGTCATGCTTATTTGTTTTCTTGTGTGTGTGTTTTTTACTAATTTTATAACTAAAATAAAACATCTTTATTTCCACTTGTTAGAGTATTTTTTCTTTCAGTAATTAATTAGTATCATTTTATTTTGATTTTTGTATATTTTGTAGCAGTTTAGCGCTTCATATGTGGGATTGGTAGAGCATGTGTATGTAGAAACAAGTATGGACCAATAGTTGCAGATGCAGAAGATCACGATGCATATTCATGGAGGACGAGAGGGGTGCTTGGAATAGATATTTCTAAGGTTCTTAATCACTCTCTCCCTTAGATATCTTGTCCCATCTGGAGCCATATGTTATCACATCCATGTTAGTTGGATCCACCATGATGCAGATCCACTACCAGAGAATAGAGTCAGTCCTTACATGAGCATGAGCAGAGCTATGAAACATTTATTATCATCAGTGTTCCCCAGACTCAAATATCATTCAGAGCATACTCTAGGATCCCATGTCATAGTTGTTCCCACATGACCCCATGGAGATGAGGTTTTCTTGTTATAGAGAAAATATTCCTATGGCTTGGGGTAGACCAAAACATATAGGATGAAACCAGAAATCACATCCATTCTCAAATATGCTAGATAAATTAAAGAATCTAACAACTAAGGGATATATTATGTACCTCAACAGGGTGTTCGAAGAATCCTGCCATTGAGATTGTGATCAACTGCTTACTTCCTACAATTTTACCTCAACAACAAATATATATCCAAGCATAAAATATATTAAATGTTAGCATTCAAACTAGAATAATCCATTTAAACATGTATAAAGCAACTATACCCATGGATACAAATATAAACAATTGAACATGATATTTGGATGAGAAATGGATATTTCCATTAATGTAAAAACATAGATACAATGTGTCAGCCTCTATCGACACCTCGTTGGACAACCTCTATCAACACCACTTTAATCCTCCATAGAAAGGAAATCTCACAAATACGATGGAGATCTTAGGAGATGAACATAAAGAGTTTTATCAACAAGGATAAAGGGATTCAGACTCAAGCATATGGCAATGGGGACAAATTTTTCTATATTTTCCTTACTCTCAAAATTTCTCCTCCATCAATGCTTCAAGATAACTCAATATATAGCCCTAAAATGGGAAATGGAGGGTCGAATCAGAGTGTTTCTAGGCATATGGAAGGCCAAGGATAAAGCTATTAATTATTTGATGAGGGAAACTCCAATTTTTGTTTTTGTTTTTTTAGCACAAAACTTGATGTACATGGGCTGTAATGGTGCAAGATGCATATACATGAGTTGCATAGATATTGACCCACGTGTATCTTCAAAAATGTCTTTTTCATGGTTATACTGAAGCATCAAGGCTATACTGAGTAATGGGGGTATAGTGAGTCTACATAGGGACAAGGGAAGGCCATAAAGGCATGATTCATAAGGTGTGGAAAATCATGCTATCATAGATGCCCCCTAACGTGTGAGGTTAGAGAGGTACATGATGGATGAAATACATTATAATAGTCCCAAAAGTGGAGTAGTAAAGATCTAGGTGGAAGAACTATCCACTCATCAACATAATACAATGACAACTCTGTATATATGACTACAAATCTGGAGTATATATAGAAATATTGGATACATATAAGTAAAATGGCCATGAATAGTCATAATATACATATATCATAAGTGGTCAGATCCATGCACAATACACAGTGGAGACTTCTATTCATACTGAATGAAGACATCTGGTACATGATAAGGTACACTTCTATAGTATGAGAATTGAAATCCCATAGGTATTGTCATGATCAAGGTAGTAATATATATGTAATTCCACGATATTCTGAGTTCTTCTAAATAAATCGCCTGATCTCGGAGGATCTCCAATATAAATCAAAATTAAAGTCTTTAAAATAAAATAAAAAAGCTTACATCAGTGTAGATATCGGTGATAGATTTTTGGTGACGTTTTTTTTCACATAAAATGGCCTCCGAACGTAAAAGTTATTGAGTTCTAAAATTATGACAAAACAGGTAAATGTGGCAAAAAAGGGGTCACATGGCACACCCACAGGGTGCCACGTGGCATGTACAGTCAACATGTATAGTTAGCAAATAGGTGACATGGTATCCCTACAACAGGCCACGTGGAGGATCCAAGGTGAGTATAAATATGAGTTGGACCAATGGTTGGTTGACAAGTGGCAGTACAACTTTTTATGTGGACCAACCAGGGCATGCCACGTGGAATCCTAGTTGGCACGTCATTGGTTTATTTACCAAAATATATGGATTCAGGGAGGATCAAACCCCTGACCTCCTCTCTACCAAAGTCTCCACCATATATGGCTAACCATTATCCTTGCATGTTGGTTCTTAACCTATAGGGTCGCCACTACTACTTAAAGTTTATATGTGTCTTAGTTTGAAAAAGGGGTGGGCGGAGGGCTTATCCCTCGACCCATGTGTAATGTTTGAACTATATGCCACATAGGCACCAAATTATATTATGCCAACAAACCCATGGAACTGATAGGGGAACCAAGGGTCAAACAACACCATGGGCCAACATATGCTAACACATAATATATTGTATCCACATTAAAAAGAAGATGATGGGCCTACAGATTTGACCTCGAGACCTATACTCCCCAATACAACGTGTTACAAATGGGTTATGGCCAATTTTGTTGACGCATATCAATGGGATATGTTTAAAAATTTGTTGCATATTTACATCCCAAAATGGGGTGTGTGGCCCCGATTTCGGGCCCCCTTTTTCACTATATAAACCCTTATTCAGAGCCAAGAAAAGAGAGGGGATGGAAACCAATTTATGCACAAATATCAAGGTGATCTAGGGTACAGAAAAGGTACAGTTTGTACGTCCATACAAGTGTGATAGAAGGCTTTTCTCGAAGTGCATGCCAAAGGAGGTCTCAAGAAATATAGGTCGACTTTATACTCATTTTTCTCATAATTTCGAGAGGAACGTAGTGGTGCAGTCTGTTTCTAAGTTTGGCTGATAGAACTCAGAAGTTTTTCCAAAACTCATGTATGTAATATTTTGAAGACTTAATAAGATTTTCCTTCTCATTAGAAGTGTTTCGGATATGTAGCCCAGGAGGGGTGAACTCCGTTATCATTTTTTGTCTACAATTTTATGGTTCGTATTCTTGTTTATTTACTTATATGGTTTGATTAAGCACTTAAATTTGTCTTTTAAAAATCAATTTTATGAAGTTAAGAATTCAATTTTCATATGCAGATTTAATGGTTAAAAAGATCCTGAAAATTTCATATCATCGTTGATGGTACATGTCCCATCACGTGAATAAAGGTGTTGAGGTAGAACATGATGAAACATCCTCCAATTACCGGTGATTGATGTATACCATTAACAGACACAAGAAAACCCATTGATGATGAAAATCGGTATCAAAGTACCGATTGCATTCAACAAGTGTGAATAGAGGTGTTGAGGTAAAACACTTGAAGAATCCATCGATCAAGGGACATTAATGTATTCCCAATATGTTGATCGTGAGAGAAATTTCCACTGATGACTGTAAGTCTCAAGGCACCCGATTGACTCTAGATCCAAATTCCATGATAAATGAGCTAAATTCGATGGAATGGAATCCACTGGAAGGAGGGAATTAAGGAATCCCCCATAAACCAACATGAGGTACACATCAAGGCTGGATGATTTGGAAGAACTCAGATGAACATAATCAATAACTGTGTCCATCTCTCATGCATACCATATGCAAGTAGCATGCAAAAGAGACCCTCTAAATAGCATCCAATGATGAGAACTACTAATGGAGGTGAGGAAACAACTAACAGGGAATAATGGAATCCAACACATGGCATTAATCCCAATGTGTGAATAGATTTCTTACCGTCAAACACAAGGGAAACCACTATGTCAGTGACCAATGATGACATGTCATATATTGAGTTCAAGGTCACCTACCAATGATGAAATTATGGCCAGGGTTCCAGGTAGGACCACAACTCTATGATGTACTGAGAATGGCCGACATGCAGAGTCAAGATAACTAAGAAATGTTTGACTCACGATAGAATTCCTTCGAACAAGAGAAAGAGTTGAATTGAGACACTTAGGAAGCATAGACTCAAGTGTGCAAGCTGGGACAACTCAATGACAAAGGAGGCATCAACAAAGGATCCATGGGGACCAGAAGCTTAACCATTTAGTGAATAAAAATATGAATAACAAATACAAATTCCAAGGTCATACTAGAAACCCGACGCATTATGAAAGGACTCATAAACTATGCTCTGTTCGAAGGAGAAACGACAACTTCCAATAGAAGACAATATCATTTCCCATTTGTATTTTTATGTTTTTTATTTTTTTTGGTATTTTTCATATAATAAAGATTGAAAAGGAATAAAATGTGCTTATAATACAACAAAGAGGAAATGAGTGTCATGGTTAAGAAAACTAGTTCCAAGCAGTGGAACATACCTATGCTCAATGCAAGGAAATTAATGTAGGATAAGGACATTCGAGGGAATGTTTCCTCTTGGGAGAAGGGTTATAAGTTGCAAAGGATAAAGAATAGGCTCTGCTTGGTTAGAGCTAAGAGACAAGCTCAAGAATTTTGGCTTATAAATCGAAGCAAGGAGCCAGAATTAATCTCACTAAGGTAAGTGGATGTATGCAATGCATTTACAACTTGATCTAAAATGGGATACCCTAAGGGAGATCACCATCATAAAAGATAATAAAGAACATGAAGTTTTTTTTTTAAGTCACGAAGGGACTACAAGGGACTCCTATACATAAGGAGGAAGCTCATCATGGGAACTGAATGACAAGATGGGATCTAACTAGGGTACCCATGACTAGGAAATCTCTACCACTTACATAAAGACACTTCTAGAAGTAGCTGGGAGGTTTCGTGTCATTAAGAAGTGTGTTCGTACCTATTTTCTAAGTGACATGTTCATAGGAAAATGCAATGATGCAAGTAGAGTGAAATCCTATCCTATATGCTAGTGACGAGATATACATGTCGAAGGAATGAGCATAATAGGAACAATCCCTTACCACCTTAAGAAATTTCTCCACAAAAAATCCTTACATTGTAACATTAGTCCATAAATATCAAAAAACTATATAGAGATGGATAAACGACTAGAGAAAAGCTATAAAATTACGGTAGGTAAAACCAAAATATATACACTAATGTACAAAGTGCCAATCGATACTAGAGGCTCAAACATATTTCATTGAGCATGAGGGGGGTAACTAAAGTATTACCTCAACCTTTAAATATTTCAACCATCGAAATGATAAATCACAATAGGTGCTTACTTATTTCAAACACAAGTCAAAAGTGAAATGGATAATATATTCTCTTGTGAGAGTGCATAATGAGGCTGTCCAAATAAGTCTCAAATTAAATGATAGGAGGCTCTTGGGGATTCATTTGTATGGAAGGAAAAATATATCCAGTGTTCCCTTCAACATATAGACCATACTCATCCAAAGGGACCACAACGTGATAAACTTCCTCACTTAAGGTAAACAATGACTCATCATGCTCAGTCATTTAAACCTCTGGTAGGGAAGAAGATCTATAATGTAGGTCCTCCCAAGGAATTTAAGGACAACTCATGGTCTCGGCGATCGCTTCATCTGGGGGAAAAGTATTTTCAAGACAATCATGTGAAGAAGTTGAGTGGACCGCCAAAGGAGGAGAGAGCATGAGATCTCCCTGTTCTGTCCTCGAAGAGGAAAAATCAAGGTCTACAGTAGTTTCATATGAGTCTTGACAAATGAGATTTACTGCAAACAATGCCATAGACATTCCGACATATGGGTGTCCTTCACGAGATTTAACTAGAGAAGGGAGAGTCCTAAGATCACTTAAATATGAAGTACAAAATGGATCGGAATCGATGATGATAGACCACCATCGAAACTAGAATCAATAAACAAAATTGGCACTAAAAAGTTAAAGGTTCCCATAATTGAGGGATACATATCGACACCAACGTTCTCAGTTGCTGGTTGAGAATTATCAATTACCGGGATAGTGGGACCCGATGATGCCAAGGAACCAAAATTATCAAATTCCAATTGATCGATTGCCACAATTATATCTTCGTAAGAAAAACACATGACACAAAATACCGACGACACAATTTCCTTCACAGCATAAATCCAATTTTGACCCAAAAAAATATTATAGTCAAGGGTCACGTCAATCACCTTAACCTCAACCAACACGGTATTTCCCCCCAACTGGAATTGAAGGGAAGGAAAAATACCATGCGATCTAAAGGAACGCCCATCAAAAGTTGTCAGCATAGTCATAGATTTAGACAACAAAGGAAATCCAATGCATTTCCAACAAGCCAAAAACATCATGGAGGTCGCAACACCTTCATCAATAACTATAAATTTAATTGTGTTATTCAAACACTCCACATGGAATTGAAAATTCACATGGTAAGTAAAGAGAGGATGGACATTGCAATTCTTGAACCTGATGAGACTAGGGCCATTCAAGTCATCCGCTCCTAAAGCAGCTAACATCACTTTCCACTGCAAGGGACAATTATCAAGCACCTCTAAGGTCGTCATTACATAGGGATTCTAGCCTAAATCCTCAATGATAGAATAGTGTTTGGAGGATCGGGCATTAGGATTGTGTGTCGAGCACTTCATGAATCCTTTTGGTATGCATGGTATAGACCCGGGTTTATCAATTTGCAATGGGATCTCAGGAGGCAAGGGATCTTTCCCTAAAGTTGGTTGCGAAGGACCATAGTCACATGAATGGGCCGTAACATGAATAACTGATAGCATATTAATGAAATTATGATCACCATCATGGGCTAGAGGATTTTGAGTCCCACCAAACCCACTTTCGGTAGTTGGAGTCCTTGAAGTCATGTTTTGATTATGCAGAAGGGGACCCATCAACACGGCTAGGATCTGTGCGATAAAATTCGAGGCCTCCTCAATCCTAGGGAACAAGTCAGTAATATGGTCTCCTCCAAAAATTTTAAATGAGAATTTGACCTTACATTTAGGCTCCTTTCCTCCACCAACATTGTGATTGTTCTTGTTATTATAAGCATTTTCTTTATCAGTATTCCCACCCATGTACGATTCTTTATTCTCTTTTTTTTCACTCCAGGTTGTTAGTTACCCTTCGTAGAAGGAGCAAGTCGACATAAGTCGACTTGAAGGAAGACCGACTTAGTCGATCATCCAACTGAGTCGATGGGCCGACTTAGTCGATCAGCCGACTAACTAGAAAGATTAGTCGACTAACTAACAGTCGTGTCAGTTCACCGAACCGACAGGTAGTTATGTTGTAACTGTTTGTAACTTGTATATATTAGGCTGTTGAGCCAAGCAAGAACTCAGTTCAGTTCTGTGCCTTGTATGAACTCACTACATTAATATAATCTGTTTTCCTATCTGTTCTTGTCTCTTGTATCTGATTTATAGTTATGTTTTAGTATGTATTATTGGTAAACTTATGTGATCTGTGAGATTACAACATTGGTTCCGTTGCTGGTAGTACATGTCTAAAAGATATGCTCACATATGATACCAGAGCAGGAGATCAAGGACTGGTGGGACCGTAAAGTTGCGAACTACTTGCAAAATTACGCAAGACGAAACAGATTAATAGTCGCTGAAGCTAGAGCCAGATTTTTCACAGAAACACATGAAAAATTCGTCGAGTCGGTGCCCCAACTGTTGAAGCAGCTTCTGGATGAGAAGACTGGATGCGACTAAAGAATAGCAGTTGCTAGATAAACTGTCCCGAGGGGGTTGAACAAATCTGTCGGAGTGGTTTGAGAAAATCGCCGACGACTTCTGTGAGGAGCAAGCAGTTGAAGACCGAACGTCGGTAGAAACTGTCAAAGCGAAATTCTACACAGATTGCACCGAACAATTCTTGTGCTCTCTGCCAACCTTGCTCTTCAAATTCTTGATAGAGAACGGAGCAGGCCACATCATCGAACCTAGACCACCACTGTGCGAACAGCCACCAAACACCAACTGGGCGGACAAGCAGAAGAAGTGGGAGAAATTTATTGCAGAAAGGGAGTGGGAATACTTTCTGAGCAAGTAATTCGAACTATCCAGGCTTTCTAAAAGCGTCGGGTAGGCTATGGGGGGGTAGCTGGTCATGTGTCGAAGGTAGAGTATAGTGGATCCTAGCCGACCTAAAGAGGATAGCTGTCACCAGTGATGAAAAGTTGACTGTAGAGGACCTGAAGACAATAGTACAGTACGAAAGTATGTCGGACATTCAGAAACAAGAGAGGGACGAAAGACAACAAAGAAGGGAAGCAAGACGTGAAAGAGACAAAGGGTTGCACAGAGAACAAAACCCTAGGGAGAACGACTGTGAAGAGAATCCGCCAGTGTGGGGTCATGACCAACAGGAAGAGGGTGTCGAACAAAAGGTGTCCCCTACGAAGGAAGAAGTGTGGATAGAGCAGCCAGAAGCTCTCCAATTAAGAGCTCTCGATGATGGAATAACCCTTTCCCCGACAAATTCGTATACTAGAATACAAAATATTGTCGAAGAAGACCTCCGACTACGAGCTGGTGACATTACTATCTGGAGCCGACTAGGTGACGAACCATACCCGAGGTGACATCTTGTCATACGTCGACCGGTCGAAGGGAACTGGGTGACCTTTCAAACAGCACCATCCTTTCGGAGTATCCACTTGCTCTTACCGACACATGAAGGAGCACCCCCCCCGCCAAGTACAGCTTTTGAAGGAATTGAACATGCAAACCTGCGCACACAAATTTTCAGTGGACCATCGACAGTAGAAATACACAAAAACCCATTGTAGGTCGAAGACGAATCGACCACCGATGGAGGTACCAGTTCCGTCGACCAAAATTCTACAAGAGAAACTACATCAACAACCCCCCCACTTTCACCACCACCCACGCCTCTGACCCTGCCAACTTCTGAGAGTAGTGAAAGTGATTCTGACATGGGTCATGGAATAGCTCACATTCCTCTCTACGAGGGGGATGAAGACCCCAGACGACATTGGTTCGTCTATGAGTCCATCTGGGATGAAAACCAGGTGAAGGATGAAGACCGACAGATGGCTCAGTTCACAGGAGCCTTACGGAAAAGGGCCCTGACCTGGTACATGACCTTTTCGGAAAGGCAACCCAGAGCAACGAAAGCTGAGATTAAAGCACAGTTCTTATCCTTTTTCAAGACCCCAGACGCCAAGCACCTGGCCGCCAAAAAGCTCAAGACAACGCAACAAAAGCCAGGGGAGACTATCCGCGATTACGACAAACGCTAGAAGGACCTATTGAGCCAATTATATTATGTTATTGATGAGCAATTACTAATTCAATGGTTCCTTGCAGGATTATCCCAAAAATTCCACCGACACATCAGTCTGGAAACGTTCAAGACATATGAAGATGCGCTGACCAAACCTATGTAGGTGGAAATGGACGAAGACATACCTGCATATCCAACGGACCACAGGATAGAAGAACAGCTCGAGCATGTGCAGAAGTCCTTGAAAGAACTGACCCTCAAAAATCAAGAAATCTGGTGTACTAAATGTTCGACGTCCGGACACTCGAAAGATAATTGTCGACACGAATACAGCCGACAAGACGTCCGCTTTGTGCAAACTAAAGTATTTTGTGACATTTTCCAGGAGGCCGGAGATCATTCTATGAAGGAATGTCCATTTAATATGAAGAACGCAAAAGCTTCCTGGTGTGCCATCTGTGAGACAAAAAGTCACAATACAGCCGACTGTCAATTAAACCTGAAAAACAGACAGAACTATTAGGCGGTCTGCCAGATGAATGCAGTGGCGCAAAGCAATGAGCAAAATAATACTAATGACCAGAATGGGCAATGATACGAAGGTCGACGATATGAGCGCCAGTACAACAATCGACGACAAGGGTTTGGAGGAAGAGGTCGATTTGTCGGGAATCACGACATACGACCACGTCGATCTACCCAGTGCTTCATCTGCTATAAAGAAGGGCACTGATGCGCAGACTGTCCGTACAAGGACAGAACTGACCTTAAATTCTGTACACATTGCAGCGTAGGCGATCACTCTCTGGAGGATTGTCCTACCATGTTATAAAAAATCAATAATAAGAAAAATGTTAATGTCTTGTCTTGTGTACAAAAGCATGATGTATTAACTACTAAAAATCTGCATATTGTCACTCGCCAAGGCACAAAAACAGGGCCTGATAACCCCCAAATTAGTAAAATTAAAAACACAGATGGTTATCCGGATCCTCTGAAGGAAAAACAAACCTATCAAGAAGACACCCACATATTTCAAGACATTGCACAGCAAGAAGACATTATTACCAGTCGACTTAGCACGACACAGCAATTAACTCATCTCATTCAAACAGACAAATCCGTAGCCCAGTTCATTGATTTATTACACGAAATAAAAAGCACTAACTTTGGAAAACAAACTAAGAACATTTGTAGCCTCAATCAAAAATACAAAAACGATGTCGACCCACTTGTCGACTTGGAAATCGAAGGTTATCACGTCCGACAAGTGGTGCTCGATTTCGGGTCTCAGGTAAATATCATGACTAGGGATACATGGGAAAAGATGGGCCGACCTTGACTCTATGAGTCAGGAATTTACCTAAAACTCACCGACCAAGGCCTCATTGAACCCATTGGGGTTTGGAAAGATGTCGACACGACCATCAAAGGAATTTCGACTAAGGTTGATTTCGAAATTATTGACCCAAAAGAAGGATCTAGTTCCTTCCCAGTGCTAGTTGGTCGACCTTGGGGATGAAAGATGAAAGCCTCCATATCCTTAGACAAAGAACGAATTAAGTTAAAAGGAAATGGTCAAAAAGTCATTGTACCCATTAATCCTTCCCAAGGAGCACCTTGGACCGAACCAATTGATGAGGAAGTCGATGTCAGACAGCTTTACCAGATCCATAACAATACAAACTATACTGAGCCAAACATCTATGGGGAGCTTCACTTAGGTAACCAAGACTCAATTGGATATAATTCAGATGCTGAATTATATGATTGGGAAATGGGAAATTATGAAACACAAGCAAGAGGGTGCTGGACTATACAAAAAGTACAGAAAAAACCCACCCGACAGTGCTTCATTGTATCAATTATCCCCAAACTCTTTGAAAACAAAATCAAGGAACGACCTATATTGCAGCCAACCAACTTACATAGTACCCAACTGCCCAGGTATAAGGAAAGAGAATCCCCAATTATGCATCTTGAACAAGTATCTAAAAATATTGGAGAACATGGCAGACTTCAAAGCTTAGTGGAAACATTTACAGGTCAAGCAGCTAGATGGTGGAACACCCATCAGAAAAAATTGCAGACCTAGACAACTGCTTCAACTTTCTTTGTCGAACGATTTGGTGGGAAAAAGTTAATCCAATAAGCTCAAATCCCTATCTTTGTCTAAGGCCAAGAACTAGAAGAACACATCAAGCTTTGTGAAAAGGAATGGAGACGGCTTGGACACAAAGATGAGCGAGCCTGGCCACATTTGTTCCCTTCAACCCTAGCCAACTTGCCTAATAAATGGTACAAGATGGAGGAAGCTAGAGGAGAAACCTTCTTTTGGCATGAACTTAAAGAAAATTTTATTATGGACTTCCAGTTCATTCCTCAAAATGAAAAATTGGCTGATACAGCACACCAAATCAAACAGTTTCTTCAACCGACAGAAAAACAACCCGTCCAAGACCATCGACAAATCAAGGACTGTAACAAGATACAAGCTGAATCAAAATCAAAGTCGACACGTTTACACTTAGAAAATGAGCACACAGAAGGTAAGAGCTTTAGGTGGAAGCCCAACCACATTGAAATAACTAAACCGATCTACTCAATCCTGCAAGTCGAAACCACTGACAAACCAGACCTAGACAAAATGACTGCAGCTGACTTTCTGGCTACATTTTCACAGTTTAAAGAAGGAATTCGGCCGATCAATGAAGCTCAAGCACCAGAGTGGTTCGATGCCAAAGTGAAAACTAAGGAGGTCGACATTTCAAACGACGACCGTCCAAAAATAGCTAAGATTGGGGACTACTGGAACGAACACCAAACCACCAAAATCATGAACTTACTTAGAGAATTCCAAGATGTCTTTGCAAGGGACTACAAAGACTTAAAAGGGTTAGTACAAGAAATGGGAGAAATGAAAATAGATACTAAACCTGATGTCCGACCTGTCAAGAAACGACCTTACAAACTAGCTCATAAGTATAAGGAGATGGTTAAGAAGAAAATAGACAACATGTTACCAGCAGGGATCATTTACCCTATCGACCAGTCGGAATGGGCCAGTCCCATGGTCATACAGCCCAAGAAACACGACCCGACCAGGTTAAGAATTTGTTTCGACTTTAGGGAGCTCAACAAAGTCACACTCACAGATCCATTCCCCACCCCTTATGCTGATGAAATCCTGAATGAAGTTGCAGGCCATGAATGTTATTCATTTACAGATGGATTTTCAGGATACAATCAAGTACCCATAGCAAAAGAGGATCAAAAGAAAACAACATTTGTATGTGAATTTGGGTCTTTTGCCTACAGAGTTATGCCTTTTGGGTTGAAGAATGCACCTACAGTATTCTCACGAATTGTTGTCAAAACATTCAAAGAGTATATCTATAAGACCATGGCAGTATACTTCGACGACTGGACTATATATTCCACCCTAAAGGATCACTGCACATGGCTCCGACTTATGCTGGAGAGATGTCAACAGATACAACTCTCCCTAAATATTAAGAAATGTACTTTTATGACTCCCATAGGCATTCTCTTAGGGAATATTGTCTGCAAAGACGATATAAAGGTCGACTTTGCCAAAATAAAAATAATCCTCGACCTAAAACCCCCAATAAACCCTAAACAGGTCCGGGTGTTATTGGGCCATACAGGATACTATAGGAAATTCATCAGACACTATTCAGATATGACTTACCCTCTGGAAGAACTGCTAAAAGACGATCAGGAGTTTATATGGACATAAGAATGCCAAATATCCTTCGACAAATTGAAAAGAAAACTGGTCGAAGCTCCCATACTTAAATTTCCCAACTGGTCGACCAAATTTCATGTGCATATTGATGCATCAGGCATCGCAATTGGGGCCATCCTTACTCAACCAGGGGATGATGGGATGGATTACCCTATAGTATACATCAGTCGAAAATTAAATAAAGCTGAAAGGAACTACTCGACCACTGAACGAGAAGCCCTAGGTATGGTCTTTTCCCTCCAGAAGTATCGACATTACCTATTGGCCAACCCTTTCATATTTTATACCGACCATCAAGCTTTGAAGTACCTTGTTAATAAACCCCTTCATCATGGAAGAATCTGTCGATGGTTACTTCTTTTTCAATAATTTGAGTTTGAAGTAGTGGTCCGACCAGGAAAGCTAAATGTCGGACTCGACCAACTATCACGTATAGACACAGGGGAGGAATCGACGACGACTTGCCGGATGCACATCTATTTCACATAGAAGTAGTACCCGAAGAACTAGAAGAAATAGCTCAGTTCTTGGAGACAGGTCAGGCACCCGAAGGTCTGAACACCAAGAAGAAACAAATCTTAGCTATGAAGGTTGCACCCTACAGCCTCATCAATGGATTTTTGTACAAAATGGGGTTAGACGACATTCTCAGACGTTGTGTACTCGACCATGAGAGAGAACAAATCATGCATGAAGCACACTATGGACCTACAGGAGGACATTTTCAAGCGGATACAACTACAAGAAAAATCCAACAGTCGGGCTTATGGTGGCCGACAATCCACAAAGATTGCAAAAACTTTGTTAGTCGATGCGATAGATGTCAATGACTTGGTCGACCTCTGTCGAGCACAGAAATGCCCTTGATATCTGTAAACCCTAGTCTCACATTTGAAATTTGGGCTATAGACTTCATAGGAGCTTTTCCTATCCCAGCCAAACGATCAGGTGCATGATATATTATCACGGCAGTGGAATATGTCACCAAATGGGCAGAAGCTGAACCCGTCGATACATGTTCAAGTGAAGTAGCTGCTAAGTTTATCTACGAAAACATTATCACTAGATTTGGATGCCCACTCACATTGATTAGCGACCAAGGATCACACTTTATAAACAAAACCATCAAAAATTTGACTGACCAGTTTCACATAGACCACCGACGAAGCACTGCATATCATCCTCAGTCGAACAACGTGATTGAAGCTTTCAACAAAACACTAACAAAAGGGTTAACCAAAATATGCAACACCGACAAAGACGACTGGGATGAGAAAATCCCTGCTGTTCTCTGGGCATATAGGACAGCATATAAACGGTCGACCGACCAAACCCCCTTTTGACTAGTCTACGGGCAAGAAGCAGTCGTCCCCCTACATTTTCGATAGCAGATGCCTATTATTGCACAAATACTACATGTCGATGTCGAACAGGCAAGAAAGGACTGACTATTTCAACTCAGTAAGCTAGAAGAACATAGAATCATGGCTATCCAGCATCAGGAAATTCACAAACAACAACAGAAATCCTGGCACGACCGTAACATCAAACACAAAAACCTCTCGGTCGGCGACCTTGCTTTACTTTATAATAGTTGATTCAAAGGAAAACCCAAGAAATTACACACAGAATGGATGGGACCTTACGTTGTCGAAAAAATACATCCCAACGGTTCAGTTCGACTGAAGACGTTACAGGGCCTAGTATTTCAGAAGCTCGTTAATGGAGCCCGACTCAAACGTTACAGAAAATGGAAAACAAAAAATAAAAAAAATAAAAAAAAATCAAATAACGACCTTAACCGTCAATCAAAACCCATAAAAAGATAGAAAAATTCCAAAACAAAATAATACATCCGACACAACAAGCCATGACAGCAACTCACTACTTCGACAACCGACATCACCACCATCGACCATCTTCATCGACCAGTCAGGCCGACCATTTTCACCAACGACACCAACCATCGACTTCGAAAGTCCCATCACGCATTGATGGCCTCGAGCGCCGAAACAGATCCTCCATTAAATCGCACTCAAGTATTGCAGCTGGACTGTCAAGTCTGCCATTAATACACCCATTTCGACACTCAACCCCACCCACGCCTATAAATAATGGACAGTCGAAGGTTCATTCACCACACCCATTTCCCTCAGAGCACCTGCAATCTCAGTCGACCAAAGACCAAGAACTCTATCAAAACCAGTCCGACGCAATGGCCCCCAAACTAACCAGAGCCGCGGCCAAGGCAAAGGATCTGCAAGCGGAGGACACCCCCTTGCTCAACCGCTTAAAGAACATAAAAAACGAAAAGGTACAGGAGGGCCCATTTCAGAAACTCTAGAAAGAGATCCAAGAGTGGGCCTATGTCGACAACAGAATGACCCAGGCCGCTGAGAAAACTCCCAAGAGCAGCATTTTCAACTATCCTAATGCACCACTGATGGCAAGCTTCGGTGGGACGAAGGAAGCAGCTGTTAAATTCATTATCATTCGCTACCATAACGGCCGATTCTACTTCAACCAGCCGATTGATATCACCGGGGATGTTATCTCCAAGCTTACGGGTCTGTCCAACCAAGGCAGCCCTGTACCTATTGGGATCAAAGACGGGTTAGTCCAAGAACTTACGGGCTCACTGTCGGGTAAGAATTCCAAAGGATTGATGATCAGACAGATTGTGACAAGGACGCCACAAATTGTGGCTAAAGTCATAGCAATCACCCTTACATTGGCAGGTCGAGGCAGCGAACTTAAACTGGAGATGTTGGAAGCGGTTGACACAATCGCGACCGACGGTCGGATCTACCGATGGGGAGATTATGTTGCTGACATGATCAAAACCATCTGCGAACGCTGTCAAGAGACAGGAGGTATGATCAAATTCCCCTCCCTTATTCTCTGGATTGTCATGTATCATTTTTGTCTGGAAGGTAGCCCAGTCTTCCGGGAGCCGACCAAGTTCCAAATGCACCGCTTTAAACCCTTTTCACAAAAAGGAACCCTGCATGAGCTGGCACAGGGGAAAGTTTTCTTGGAAAACTGGTTCCAGCAGCCGAAGGTTCGCACGACGAGGTGGAGGGTGCCCCAGAACATCCGACGAAAACTCCCTGCTGAATCTCATATACAGTTAGAACTTGATCATACATCAGTATGGTACATGCACGATCAGGACCCCAAAGGCCCAGGACCTCGACTACTATCCAACGGTCAAGCAGATTTTCCGAGAGTTGACCTGACAAGCGCAGACAAAGATACCAATTCCAGAGGCTGCCAAACAGGTCGACTTCTCCATCATAGAGCCACTCACTGACCAGGAAAAAGAAGAATACTACGAGCTAAACTTATACATCAGCACATTTGTGTCGAAGGATACCCCGACCGTGCCCACTAGTCAGGTACACATCACTCTCAAACCTCCGACTGCAAATTTAGTTGACCCCCAGCCGACAGAACAACAACAACCAACAGTAGAACCACAGCAACAAACAATTCCTCCGGCTCCAGCAACCGTCGACCCCACTCAAGTACCTATAGGTGAAGTCGAAGGCGATGACCTAGAATATGCTTTATCTAAAAGCATCATCAAGAAGTTGGCTAAGGAGATAGCTGTCGCAAGGAAAAAAATCAAGGCCCAAAAACTACAACAAGGTAGGGGTAAGCGCAAGCTTATTCTGGCTGACTCGTCCGACGATGAGGAGGAACTAGAAGCCGCGGCTGTCGACATAGTCAAGGATGCCCGTGCAAATAAAGTGTCAGTTGAAGTTTTATTTCAACGGTATCTGGACGCAGGAGCTCCGGAGGGTCGGCCAAAGAAAGCAAAAATGGCACAGACACCTGAAAATGTGGTCGACCTTGTGTCGACCCCTCCCCCCCCATCCCTGACAACCATAGTCGAGGAACAAGCACAAGTACAGCAAGCAGATAGTCTCCCTGAGGAATATCAACGCGCCATCCCGGAGGCACTTAGAGCCAGGTTCGCCCAGGACGCTAAGCTTAAATCTTTCTTTGCGACACTTCCTACACTATTTAAGTCGGCCCAAAAAATACAAACAAAATCTCCTCTCTATGCAAGAAAAAATCCCTATGCAACTGTTACGACGACATTCACCCACGACCAATAGGGTGACGTCATAGGAACATCAAAGTCTGTCACAGAGCCAATCGACACCGACGCCCAGGACAACCTACCCACTACACCTTTGGAAGCAGGTATCTCTTTCGACCAAAGTTCACAACACACTCCCGCCAACCCTTCAACCCCTGTCCATACCCCCACTCTGTCCCCAACACCACCATCATCACAACCTCCTTCACCACCACCACCTCCGTCAAAATCCCCACCACCAGAATTACAGCCAAACCCATCACAGCCACCGTTATCTTCACAACTGGAAGTGGTCAAACCACCTCCTCAAACAGAAACACCCCCGACCTCCATACCACATCCTCAAAAAGAAACACAACCTACTTCTATACCACCTAACCAACCAGAAAAACCCTTGGCCTCCATTCCATCAACCACAGACCCAACCTCAACTGCTGCAGATACCCAAGAGAAACAGCCAGACAAACAGAAGAAAAAGAAAGAGCGGCATCGAACATCCAGTCTCTGGATTAGCCTAAGGGATGCAAGTTCCTTGGACGACACAGAGGTCGGCCAACTCCTTAAAACTGTGGCTAAAGAGTCAAAGAAAAGGACAGATTGAAAAAATAAAGAGCTTGTAGCAAAAAATGCAGAAGAAGTCGAGTTTCTCAACAGATGCAGAGCTCTAGTCCAGACCGTGATACCAGGCCCTGTCGACGTCGACACAGATCGAACACTTGAAAGAGCATATCAGCTCTTCGAGACGATGGTATCGACCGTTCAGACCCAGATGCAAGAGACTAAGGAAGGACAAAAGGAGGAGACTGCTCGACTGCTCCTGGCCCAACACACTGCATTCTCAGAGGCATACAAGGTCCTCCAGGATCATATGGAAGAATCAGTTGTCACTGAGGAAGTATTACGAGACTGGCCTAATCACTATGGGCAAGTCTATCAGCAGACAAGGCAGGCACGACAGGGCATTCAGGCTTTGGAGGGCCGGAAGTCGACAGAGGCAGAACTGAGGCAGACCATTGAAGAACAAGTTGTGATGGAGACCAACAAACTGTAGAAGCTAGAACGAGAGGCACATTAGTGGGTTCAACAGGCCCTTCCAAACTTAGAGAAAGTTGACATCATTTTTCCGCAGATGAAATTACTCATCAATGCTGCAGAAGAGCAAAACAACTTGTTAGGTCCCAACATGGAGAATATAGAAGAAATGCCCATGTCCGAAAAGATGTCGATCCTATCAAGTCTCACTACCTTAACAATCGATATCCAGAAGGAATTGCAGAGTTGGACCGAATTTCAGCATCATCTTTCCATCACAGCTCCAGCTATCATCGAAGTCTGCGTCCAAAGGAGACCGACCATCCGTCTGCACAGTCCACAGCAAGAGCAAGTCTCAATGGTCCGACAAGAGTTCGTTTTTGTACCTCCCTGTTTCTTCAGGACGAAGAAACGTTTTGTTCGTGGGGGAGATGTAGAAGGAGCAAGTCGACATAAGTTGACTTGAAGGAAGACCGACTTAGTCGATCAGCCGACTGAGTCGATGGGCCGACTTAGTCGATCAGCCGACTAAGTCGGTCGGCCGACTAACTAGAAAGATTAGTCGGCTAACTAACAGTCGTGTCGGTTCACCGAACCGACAAGTAGTTATGTTGTAACTGTTTGTAACTTGTATATATTAGGCTGTTGAGCCAAGCAAGAACTCAGTTCAGTTCTGTGCCTTGTATGAACTCACTACATTAATATAATCTATTTTCCTATCTGTTCTTGTCTATTGTATCTGATTTATAGTTATGTTTTAGTATGTATTATTGGTAAACTTATGTGATCTGTGATATTACAACACCCTTTGTGTTCTTCAACTGAACATAATGTACTTCTGACGATTAGGTGGAATAGGCTACAAACTAGTTAATAGACAAATTTTGCAATTGGTTTCTCACTTGCTCCACATATTTTTCACTCGCAGAGCCAACAATGCCATCGACATGCGTCTCGAGCTTAAACTTGGGGTCATGATTCGACCTCTATGTATATGGAATAATCTCATAAAGGATCCCAGACTGAGCATATATCAAGTCTAATTATTGATCTCAAAAAATATCCTGTTCCTCAATAGCCACTTCAGACATCGAAACATCCTTTGTGATATAAGGAAATAACAACTTAACAAACCACTCCAATAGGAACTCTAGTGGAATGTTGGCTTTAATCGATCACTTTCATCTACTACACTCTTGAATATGGTTAAAAAATGGGTGCCCTTGTCTTGTCGAAATGTTGACAAGAGTTCGGTACCGACATCGTAGTGAACCAAGAACTGAAAGTGATTAAGGAAGACCATGCCCAAGTCGTTAAAGGTCCGGTATGTGTCCCCAAGAATATCTATATACCATTATGTGGTTGGACCCTTAAGGGTGCATTGAAAGAGTCTCAATAAAATGGAGTCATGATTCAATGATTTCGAAGAGCACTAGAAATGAAAAGTCGTAACATGATCACTAGGATCCTCACCCTTCTTACCTTCAAACTTCAGAATGTATGAAGGAATATTAGTGGGGACTAGAGGCCATGTTGTATCATGACACACTGGTTCGTTCATGATTATAGAAAAATCAAGAAGATTCAACGTAGCTAAAAAAGGGAGCCTAGGTTGTGGCATTTGATTCCATGCCCCATGGAAAGATTGGTTCTCATATGGAGGGTTCTTGTAAAGGCCATGACCTTGACCAGTCAGATAGTAACCTCCTCCCATATGAACCAGGTAAGGATGCAAAGGAATTTGTATATAGGTCATTCCTTGAGAAGGGGGAACCATATTACCAAAATTACCCATTTGTTGTATTAGATTACCCCCATACACCTAGGAAGGAATGTAATATTCAGACACAGGGACACCAGACGACGAGGGAACCACACCAAAGGGACCATTCCATCCCAAGGGCCCACTCACAGTATGGGGAGTATTTGTCATGATAAAAACATTTGAAGGGATAGGTATAGTGGACGATGGGAAAAAATATGGTATATAAGTTGTAGCCCCCACGTTCACATTCTACCACCACTCAAAAAAGGATTAACAATAGTGTGAGGTACTGATGAAGGGGATCGGACCCCTCCAACAAACAAAGTAGAAGGAGGGATGTGACCACCTATGAACTGAAATGCAGTGTAAGGAGAAATTGTGCCCCACAATCCAACACTAGGGTTACCACTAGGAACATGGATTGATGATGGTATACAAGCTGGAACATTCAACATGCAAAAAGTAAACTAATTTGTGGTTAAGAGAATTTTTTGAGGATCACTACCTTACCTCCTCAAGGAAATTTCAGTATGTGATTCAAACACCATGTGAATTCAAAAAGATTTGTTCCTACGAGGTGATAAGGACTTGCAACATGTAGGTTGGTGTAAACTGGAGTCCCTAGGATTTATAAGGTGGTGGTACAAGAGGCCCCATGTGATTCTTCTCCCAATGCATATGACGAGGAAAAAGGGAGCTCTGGAGTGTTAAATATAGTACTCATCACTATAATTCTAATAAGTCCCCTATGGGAAATAGGACTAGTCTCACGTCTCCGATTCTTGTGAAGAGGCTGAGTAGGATCAAAAGGCGATAAACATTCTAAACGATGAGACTGACAAGGAACTAGAACATGATCCATGGTGACTCTACAAAGAGAATCAACTAATCACAACCCCTAAGGCCAACTAGAGAACATAGAGCACACCCCTAAATAAACTAGAACACATGCAGACAAGAAAGGAACAGAGACAAATTATATCATGAATGTAGTAGGTATGTCTCACCTAAGAGAGGCTAGAGACTCCCATACACTACAAGAGAAGGTGTGTAACTAATTATAGTGGCCCTCGTCTCTAATGCATACAAAGACTATGTAGTCCTACCCCTACCCAGCTAGGAGACTCAAAGAGTACCTCCACAAGTACCCCCTTGTGATACCTAGGAAAAAAAAACTAAGTTCACCTCAATATAACCAATGCTCAGGTGGACAGTCGTAGGAGGGATCTATAGTATGGGTAGGATAACTAAGCCTGAAGCTCGAAATCACCAAAGTTACCTCAAGCTCCTCTAGATACAAATAAGATGCTGGAAATATATCTGGTGCTCTCTAAAGGTAGTGGAGGGCTATCCCCACCATCAACATGTGTGTTTCCTCATAATTAAATCCTGTGTAAGACTAGCTTCCCTAGAACACGAATTATAGCAAGGATTTCTCCTCTCCCTAGTCAGACACCTAAATTGTTTCCATTTTATAGTATTGTAGAAGTATACTCACACAATCATATTCTAAGACTCTAAAATCTAAGCTTGTTGGTTCACCCTATAAAATAAAATTGTTTTAATCAATTTTAAATTAAGTGTTCATTTTAATAGGTTGTGCTTACTCAAAAGATATGGATGTGAAACTATCTATGTTAGGACTCATCATTAAAAGAAAATATGCACACCTAAAAAGAATGCCAAGTGCAATCTTGTTTTCTAAATGAAAATATGGTATTCCACTAAATGAAATGCACAAAAATAGTTCCCTTTCCTTTCAAATGAAAACACAATATTTCCTAAATGAAATCCTAGACTAATTCCATTCCAAGCAAACCGATGCAAGTGCTTCGTTCAATGCAAATGAAAAATGCAAATGAACATGCAATAATGTAAATATTTTTGTATTCTCAAAATGAATGAATGAAAATGCAAAAGAGAACCACTAAAATCTCATCCCTCACTGAAATTATAAAGGCATAATACAAGCAAGAAACTAAAACTCAATGATTCATGCAATAAAAGAAAAACAAAAAGGAGAAAATGACAAGAACAACTCCTCTAAAAATTTGATAAAAAGGGGCTTCTAGCTACAAAGGAAGTATCCAATAGAAAACATAAGGACCCTAGAAGAATCAACAACACTCACAACGCACCCAACAACCCTCAGATCAATATATCAACCAAAACTTGAGGTGTACAAGACTATTTAGAGAACAACATCGTTTGTACGCAGCCTACCAACATACATATCACGTATATATGCGACTGTCAACAATGTGACCCATGTATACAAATAAAATGGGGTAAAAAATAAATCTTAGGGAAAAAACCACTCCAAGGAACTGTCAATAGATGACTATACTACCAAATGTGACACATAAACACAAAGAAACAAAGATAAATATAAACCAAAATGAACCCAAATAACCCCAACAAAAATGATACTTCCCTAGTGGAGTCGCCAATTCTATTACAGAGAAAATATTCCTATGGATTGGGGTGGACCACAACAAACATGATGACACCAAAAGTCACATCCACTCTCAAATATTCTAGATAAATTAAAGAAACTAACAACTAAGGCATAAAGTCCGTACCTCAATCAGATATTTGAAGAAGAACATTGTTGAGCTCGTGATCAACTGCTTGTCTCCTACAATTTTCCCTCAACAAAAAATATATATCCAAGAATAAAATATATTAAATGTTAGCATTCAAACTAGAATCATCCATTTAAACCGGTGTAAAGCAACTATACCCATGGATACAAGTATAAACAATTGCACATGAAATTTGGACGAGAAATGGGTATTTTTATTAATGTAAAAACATAGATACAATGTGACAACCTCTATCAGAACCTCATCAAAACTGAGAAACCAAGTTCATCCACCCAGGCCTCCACCACTTCAATCATCCATAGAAACTCAAGCTCACAAAAACAATGGAGAGCTTGGGAAGGATAAACGATGCAGACTCAAGCATATAACAATGGGGTAGAATTTTTTATAGTTTCCTTACTCAAAATTTCTCCTCCATCAATGCTTCACAATGGCTCAATATATAGCCCTCAAATGGGAAATGAAGGGTCGATTCAATGCGTTTCCAGGCATATGGAAGGCCATGGATCAAGCTATTCATTACTTGATGAGGAAACCTCCAAATATTTTTTTGTTTTTTGAGCACAACACCCGATGTATGTGGGATGTAATGGTGCAAGTTGTGTATACATGAGTTGCATAGCTGCTGACCAGCGTGTATATTCAAAAATGTATTTTTCATGGTTATACTGAAGCATCAAGGCTATAATGAGTAAGGGGGGTATAGTGAGTCTGCATAGGGACAAGGGAAGGCCATCAAGGCATGATGCATAAGGTGTGGCAAATCACACTATAACATTTCTAGGTCATGGTTCACTTGGATATCAACATATATAAGTGTTGGTATTTCCCTTTCTCATTAGTGTCAGAGATCATCATCCCAATTCATGCAGCAGAGAAGGTATATCGCATTGCACATTGATGTTATGTTTTATCTCCTTTATTTATATTAGTAGTCTCACTTGACATTAGGTGATTAGTTAGATGATCCTATGCTTCTTTTTTTATTATCATAGTATTATTGTTGGAGTAGTCATGATTCCTTGATTGCAAGGCTCCTATGTATGCACATTGGTTCCTTCCCCACCTTTGATATAGACTTGGTAATTTTGTCTTGTTTCTAGCCTTGGCATCACCTTTCGTTATCTTCGTCCATCTGACCCATTCATATTGGATCCTTACCTTGACTTGGACTGAGATATGTCATCTAGAGTACCTCCCCCTTTGACCCCTATGTATGTTGGACCCCATGTCATTTGTGTCTTGGCTCTGGAGTGTGTGGGAGTATAACTTCAACCATGGATCTACTTACTATTAGTTTACCCTGATGTTGTAGTGGCGGGTAGAGTTGTGCTTTCCACCGAGTGTCATCCCATTACTCGTTGAATCAAGTGTTACTATCATCATTACATGCTATATGTGTATCATGTTGTATCCAAAGAAAGTGAAATTCAAGCCAAAAAGGCTAAAGAAAGTTAAGTTAATCCAAAAGGCTATTGTGAAATTAAAGTGAAAAAGTGAGAAACAAATATAAAATCTAAATGAATGCTTTACCACATGTAAATTTAATAAATGTAATGATCATATTTCATGGATCCTAAGCGTTGGGGCATGATATGGATTAAGGGACAACTAATTCAAATTGTTCCCTAGAACCTCACCACATATCAGTCACCTATGAACTCATCACAAGGGTTCTAGAAAATATCCTTACTGAGCTTGAGGAAAGCGTGGATGTGAACCATAGAGCACATTGTTAGAGTCTATTGGTGGTTTCCTAACCACTCTATCACATTTGTGTGACACTCATGTTATAACATACATTGTATTTGGGCTACTATGATGTAGCATATGGATGTTTTCTCTACTTTTCTAAGGTAGGAAAATAGATGGGGATACAACATGGATCGATTATTGGCATGATCCATGCAAAGCCTTATTCAACACTACATGTAGAGCACTCCCTCGCCATGGATGATATTTCCTAGTCTATTGAGATGAAATTGGGGGTGGCATAGTTCATTTGAGCAGAGGAAGAGAAAGGATACATAATTGACATATTTTCACTTCGGGTAGATACATGTGTATGGTTGAGTAGGTATACAAGCAGTGCTGGGATGTATTTTGTCTCTATTGGTTATTTTAGTAGCTATGACTTGACATTGATTAGCTTGATGTGGTACTATATTGTTTTGAGTGACTTATATTGTGAATGGTTGGGCGACCTTTTATGTAAGGAATTTATGTATGCTCATATTGAACAAACTTAACCTATCCTTCTATGTTGGCACCATTTATCAATTTATCCACCCATTCGCATCATCCATGTTGACATTTACCCAGACTTGAAATTTGACTTGTGAGATTAAGGACACCTTTTCCCCCACTTAATTTGTGATGAAAGACCCCATGTTGTTTTGTATCTAGGCTCTGAGTTGTGCAACAAAACTTATCGAAGCCTTGATTCTTCTGGGCCAGTAGAACTTGCAGATGTTGGTTCATGATCATAGATGAGTTGAGTTTTGAATCCTTTACCTCTTTGGTCGGTTTCCTCTTATGTTTGTTCTTTATTATGGATATTCCCCTTAGTTCACTAAAAAATTTTCAGCTAAAAATTGAAGCAATATGTTTAACCATCATTACATGAATTATGTTATATGTCCTTTATCTTATGAAATGCAATCCTAAAATAAATTTCCAAACCATTTCTTTAGAGACACCTAAAAGGGGACATGAAATGAAATATGAAAGGACAAAAAATCAATGGATAAATAAATGATAAATCTAAAGAATATTGGCCATATTAGAAAATGTAATGATTATATCCGCATGGAGCCTACAGGTTGGGATGTGATATGGAGTAAGGGACAACTAACTGTAAGTGTCCCCTAGGATCTCTTCACTACAGTTTCTTGTGTACTCAACGCAAGGGTCCTAGAAAGGAACCTCACAAATATTGAGTTTAGGTCGGATGTGAGCAGTAGATAATTGTTAAATTTGAATGGAAATCTCTTCAAATTAACTCGTCCATTTGTGAGACACTACCATTCCCTAATGTTCTCTATTTATCATGAATGCAAGTAGATTCTTGTTTCCCATGTCTGAAAATCACTATGTTAAAGTCAACAAGCCTTCCCATTAACCTTAATCCTTTGTTTCATCACTTCACCCATCATAGCTAATTGCCTAAGTTTTGTAAGTGAGTGTAATTAAGAGATTTATAGAATTTTGAATGGTTACTTTAATTTAATTATGATATTTATTTGTATTCTTGTACCACTGCCATGTTATTAATGTGTTAGTTTTTTATGCTAACATAAACATGTGATATTTATGCATTCATGATGTACTCAGGATCATCCAGATTATTGCTCCACCTTCAGTTTGGGTATTTTGACTAGGTGAACCCAGTTGACTAAGTCAAACACAGTTCCCGAGACAATGAATACAAAAAAAAACATTGGTTATATTTCCTCCTCACTTTCCCAACAAACATACTACAGTCTCAGTTTTCAGGTTTTGGCCATAGTTTTGCAGATGAGTGATTATTATCATTTTAATATTATTCTGGTCACATTTTTATGAGGATGGAGCTCCCTAGGTGCTACAGAGTTTCAATGGGTATGAGTTGTCATCGATACCATTATAGTATGTATTCATCCCCATATATGCAATCAATTTGCCCCAGTTTTCAGCTCACAGAGAGTTATGAGCATTTTATCATTTTCGGAGGTTGTACCAACATAAAAATGGACAGCGAAATTACTTGAGGAAATTGATTTGGCCATGAATTTCAAGGAAATGGATTGGGATTGTTTCATGATGACATATTATGGCTCTTCATATCATTTTTCATAAGCTTCACTCAGTATGGGATCCCATATCATTTTATCTAATTCGTCCCCCATTGAGCGCCCCTCACCTTAGCACATGATTTATTTACTTGATATATATTAGGATATGTTTTTGCAGTGTATCCTAAGGTAAGTTATGCCCCTATGAGACCCATTTTATGTATGACATGATGATATCTTATGTTATGATGTATTATGCCTCACTAAGGCATCATTGGGAAAAAAAGTGTGCCCCCGCCCCCTTTTTGTGATCCTTGTACTCGATCTGTGTAAAGATGAAAATATGTAATCTCCAATGTTGATGATGTTTTAATCTCAGTTATTGTATCTATTTGGTTAGGGATTTTCCTTCTCTCAGATCCATTTAAGAGAGAGAGCCCCCCATTGAAAAGCATGATTTATGGCATTGGAACTTATGACTAAAGATATTTTTCTGAGATCAAATACTTGTGTATTTGTGGATGAATGAATGAGAAAATGATTGAAATTATTTTATCTTGCATTGATATATTGGCATAGTTTCTTGTATCGTTTAGATCCATTTTGATTCGCAGGTGAAGGAGGCAATTTGAAGGGAGGCGCATTGGTGGGGAGACTCACCCTGACATTTCTCTTTGAATTGGGTTTAACAGGGAGTAGTTACTTCATTATGACTTTCCATTTACATCATTTTACTTCTTATTTGTATATCTATATCTTTTCTTGTCATACTTATTGGTTTTACCTTCGTTTTGCAGGAGGAGAGGGCGCATTAGGTCATTGATCAAGTTGATTTCAACAAGAGATTTTCCAAATCTCTCACTTTATCTATGAGGGAGAAATCCTCATAATCAAAATTAGGAATATACAAATCATAAGTGAGTATCCCATTAAATTCTTTTCTGTTTAATTTTCTATCCATTGGTCATCACAAAACTTCAAAGAAAACCCTAACTTAGTAATTAGGAAAAAACATCGGGGTATATTGCACTTAGATGTTCAACTTTTGGTGATTTGGGTATTTTCAAACATCATATAAAACCTCCAGATACTCTAAGGTATCATCATTAGACTCCATTTCCCATCTATATTAGGCACTATCTTCTAAGAAATTCATCCTCCTTGATTTGATAATGATTTTATGCGTGTTTTATGTTTTAGTTTTACTTAGGTTGTGGATATTGTCAAATATTTCATACAAGAAATTAATCAAGTGTGTCATAAATCCATGATTCCATACATCAAAACCTACCTAGGGCATATCTTTGATTTCCCATCTAAATCCCACAAAGGGAGCAAGTTTGATCATTTTCACTAACACATAAATCTTTGGTCTTTTGATCAAATCCATAAGTCATTAAACTAAAAAACTTGGGTAACATAATCAACATCCATATCTCTGTAAAATCAAGTATTACTCTTTTAGTGACTTCATCCTTTGATATAGGGTTTAGTGGTAGTGCACCTTACGTATTCTTGGCTTACAATCTGGTGATTTTTCCTTGGGTCTCTCCTTTTAGGATAGATCTAGGTCTCCCCCTTATTCACTTGGGATGTACTGGCATAAAGTGAAGAGTTTATAAACTAGCGTGACAACCGATCCATTATCTCGGGGTCGAGACAATCGTAGATCACCTCTTTGGTTTGTTGTCACCTCTACCATCCTAAATAGGATACCTTTGTGGGGGGACTACAAGTTGTGTGATAACATTTTTGGCATTGTTTCTGGGGAGGTAAAGTCTTACATTTGCTCATTTTACTTAAATTTGGTGGATGTGAATGTGTTTATGTTCTTATGATTCACATCAAATCTAGCTTAAAATTGGTGATTTCATTTTCACTTGTTAAACTTTTACAACCACCATATTTACTCACCACTACTATGACACTACCTTTCTGGTGAAAACTGCAATTCATTCACCTGGAGACTCCACAACGCGAATCCACTAAGGGACCAGATCACGATTATAATCTCCAATCTAAAAACATGAAATTCTATTATGATTTTGATTCCAACTTTGTACTTCCTGGTAAACTCAAAACTGCAATGAGTGAGCTAATATCGACATATTTTTTGGCTTAATGGTATCAAGAATAATATTGACAATATAATGAGTATTCCCATCCATAATCACATGATTTTACTGAATCCCATAGGATGAGGGAAATTGAGCTTAGTAATTATACAACAACTAGGTCTCAATTTAAAACTATGCCCAAGAGGTCACAATTACCAAGCCTACGAAACCACTTGCAAGTAACATACCTCGTACTAATGGTGCTCCACTTATAAAATCCAAAAATCCTAGCCTAAAAATAGAAGAGAGTCATATTTCTTAGGGTTGGGAAATAAAATAAGAGTGAAAAGTATATATTGTGCATACATATGTATGGGGTACATCAGGTAAAATATCTTGATGGCTCTCGTTATTATGTTACTTTTATTGATGATGAAAATAAAAATACTTGGGTTTATTGCATCAGACATAAATCTGTTGTGTTTGGTACTTTTAATAAGTAGAAATATTTGCTTTAAAATGAGACAGGAAAAATATTAAAGTGTCTAAGATCTGGTAATGGAGGTGAATATTGCAACATGGAGTTTTATGGTTACTTTAATTCATACCATGGGATTCGTAGAGAGAAGACAGTCCTAGGAAAACCACAAGAAAATGATGTGTTAGAAAGGATGAATAAGACGATCATAGAGTGTACAAGGTGTATGAGATCACATGCAGGGTTTCCTTTACAGTTTTGGATTGATGTTGTATATACTATTGCTTGCTTAATAAACAAAGGGACTTCAAGCACTTTGGATGGTGGGATTCCATAGGAGGCATGGATAAGTAAAATTGTAAACTACTTATTTCTGAGAAATTTTGGTTGTGAAACATTTGACCATATTGATAAAGAAAATATAACAAAGCTTGAGGATAAATCCAAGAAATGCACCTTTATTGGATACATGGTTGATGATTTTGGTTATCCCTTATGGGATTATGAAAATCACAAAATCATTAGGATTAGATATGTAGTAATCAATGAAAAGGTTATGTATAAATATTAGTTGGGGGAAAGAAAAAAGGAAAATTAAAACACATAGTACACATTGCTTGATGAAATAAAAGAAAATGAAGTTCCAAAGGTACCAGAAAATCGAGAACAACAGTAGGTACCTCAAACTCTTACAAGTGTAAGAAGATATACAAGGTTAAGTAAACCCCCTGAATGATTCTCTCCTTCACTATATTATTCAATGATGACTAATTCTGGAGAACTAGAATGCTATGAAGAAGCAATACAGATGGAAACTAGAAAAAAAAGTGGGAGCAAGGCATGAATGAGAAGATGGACTCATTGGTAAGAAACCAGACTTGGGATTTGGTAGAGTTGCCTGTAGGTAAAAGAGCATTGCAGAATAAATGGATTTACAGGTTGAAGGAAGAAGAAGGAGGAAAGAAGCGGTACAAGGATAGACTTTTTGTAAAGGGGTTTGCACAAAAGAAAGATATAGATTTTGATGAAATATTTTCTCATGTTGTGAAAATGACTTCAATTAGGACTATTTTAAGTCTAGTGGCAGTAGAATAGTTTCATATTGAATAGTTAGATGTAAAAATAACCTTTCTCCATGGGGATTTGGAGAAAGAGATTTATATGCAGCAGCCACGGGGGTATGAGGTCAAGGGAAGGAGAATTTGAGTTGGAGGTGGAAGAAGAGATTGTATGGCCTGGAACAAGATACAAGCCATTGGTATTTGAAATTTGATAAGTTTATGACAGAACAAGGTCATAGTAGATGCCATTCTTACCACTGTGTTTATTTAAAGAGGCTAGATAATGGGAGATATATTATCTTATTATTGTATGTGGATGACATGCTTGTTGTAGGTTCTGACATCAAGGATATAAATGTGCTCAAAAGGAAAATAGCTAATTCATTTGCGATGAAGGATTTGGGTGCTGCAAAGCAAATCCTTGGTATGAGAATAACAAGAGATAGGAAAAATCACAAATTGACATTGTCTCAGGGTGAGTACATAGAACAAGTGTTGGAGAGGTTTAGAATGCATAATGTAAAACTAGTTAGTACACCTTTGGCCATCTATTCAAACTAAGTAAGGATATGTGTCCCAAGACACAGGATGATATAGAATACATGTCCAAGTTTCCCTATTCATTGACAGTTGGGAGCTTGGTGTATGCCATGGTGTGCACAATACCATATATTGCACATGCAGTGGGATTTGTGAGTAGGTATATGAATTTTACAGGTAAACAACATTGGAGGGAATTACAGTGGATTCTCAAATATTTGAGAGGTATCACTTCTCATGCATTATGTTTTGGAGGTCTATACATTGTTCTACAGGGATATGTTGATGCAGATATGGCTGGTGATAAAGCACCATGGGGTATGTATTTATTGTCGATGGAACAATAGTAACTTGGATTTCGAAATTGAAAAAGGTTGTTGCACTTTCAACAACAAAAACATAGTATGTTGGTGCTACAAAGGCCAGTAAAGAGATGATTTGATTACAAAGATTCATGGAGGAATTGGGTAAGAAGAAGGAGAATAAAATGATATATAGTGATAAATGTGTTTTTGAATCTTTTATATTTTCCTCCACTGTAAGTCATAGGTACTGCTGGCCCAAACTTCACAACCAAAGAGAACAACCGGGACCATTAAGAGCCCAAAATGGGTTTGCATAGTTTTTCAGTCCCATAACTATGCCTCTCTGCACCTATTTTGGAAAGCATAAAACGTTTTCCATGAAAATAACTCATCCTTTAATTCGAATACTAAACATATACAACTCAAATACCATTTCATACGATCTATTTTGAAAAATGATATGTTGAAGTTGGAAAAGATACACACTAGCTAGAATCCTACATACATGTTGAAAAAGGTAGTAACCAGAGATAAATTGATCTCCTGCTTGGTTTTAGTTGTTCTTCAAGAATGAAGGTGAAGATGAGAAATCTGCTAGGTCCAAGGTTCAAAGCATAGTCTGACAAGTAAAACAGTGGTGGAGTTGTTTTGATCAGTCTCCAAGTGGGAGATTGTTGGTTGTAGAGCCCAATCTTCCTGATTCAAAGATTGTGTTTCAATCATGTTTGGATTCCAGTACCATGATGGGGGGGTGTGGGGGGTATTCCCCCCCACTATAGTCTCCATGGGTGGCTAGGGGGGTGGCGACTAATTTGGGAACCCCCCTGGTGCGGGTTACATGGGAGCACCCCCGTAGTGAAACTTTAGGAACAAATTCCTTGTAAAATGTTGTAATTTCATAGTCATGATTTGGTCAATAATGTGTGATTTACGTTCCCATGGTTTTTGGAATCCTGTGGTATTTTCCCATGGTATTCCCTTAATAAAAGGAAGGCATTGTAATTTGGTTGTGTATTGTATTGTAGCATTATAAAAATGATCTATGTGATTGTGTGAGAGAGACCATGAGAGAGTGAAGAGGAAGTGCAATAGGCATGCTATAAGTTTTATCCCTTCATTTTGTTTCCAGGTATGATAATAAAAGGATTGGAAATTTCGGTGTGTACATAGCCCATCTTGCTTGAACCACATAATATTGGTGTTTGTCTTATACTGTGTTTATGTGTTTAATATTTGCATCTTGTTTATTGCTATTACTTTGCGATCCTATTTAAAAAAAAATTATCTTCTTTTTTGCGCCATTGTTTTCCAAATATGAATACACATAACCCTGGAGATTAATATTCTAATCCATCACATACTTCATCCCATACTCAATTTTACCCTTTAGGTACCTCAATACATGCTTTACAACAATCACGCGAACACATCTCAGATCTATCAGAAACTAGCTCAATGTGTTCATGGCAAGCATATGTCTGGCCTCATGTTCACCAAGTACATCAACAAACCAATAATTTCCTATACATAGTGGCATCAACTATATCTGAAGAAGCATCACATAGTAGATTCAAGTTTGATTCAAGTTTGGATTTGGGTGCTGCAAAGAAAATCCTTGGTATGAGAATAACAAGAGATAGGAAAAATCACAAATTGACATTGTCTTAGGGTGAGTACATAGAAAAGGTGTTGGAGAGGTTTAGAATGCATAATGTAAAACTAGTTAGTACACCTTTGTCCATCTATTCAAACTAAGTAAGGATATGTGTCCCAACACATAGGATGCGATAGAATACATGTCCAAGTTTCCCTATTCATTGACAGTTGGGAGCTTGGTGTATGCCATGGTGTGCACAAGACCATATATTGCACATGCAGTGGGATTTGTGAGTAGGTATATGAATATTACAGGTAAACAAAATTGGAGGGAAGTACAGTGGATTCTCAAATATTTGAGAGGTATCACCTCTCATGCATTATGTTTTGGAGGTCTATATAGTGTTAACAGGGATATGTTGATGCAGATATGGTTGGTGATAAATACAGCAGGAGGACCACCACGGGGTATGTCTTTATTGTCGACGGAACAATAGTAACTTCGATTTCAAAATTGAAAATGGTTTTTGCACTTTCAACAACAAAAACAAAGTATGTTGGTTCTACAAAGGCTAGTAAAGAGATGATTTGGTTACAGAGATTCATGGAGGAATTGGGTAAGAAGAAGGAGAATAAAATGATATATAGTGATAACTAGAGTTCCATTCATCTTGCAAATAACTCATCCTTCAATTCTAATACTAAACATATACAACTCAAGTACCATTTCATACGATCTATTTTGAAAAATGAACTGTTGAAGTTGGAAAAGATACACACTAGCCAGAATCCTATAGACATGTTGAAAAAGGTAGTAACCAGAGAGAAATCAATCTCCTGCTTGGTTTCAGTTGTCCTTCAAGAATGAAGGTGAAGATGAGAAATCTGCTAGGTCTAAGGTTCAAATCATAGTTTGACAAGTAAAACAGTGGTGGAGTTTTTTTTACCAGTCTCCAAGTGGGAGATTGTTGGTTGTGGAGCCTAATCTTCCTGATTCAAATATTGTGTTTCAATCATGTTTGGATCCTAGTACCATGATGGGGGGGTGTGGGGGGTATTCCACCCCACTATAGTCTCCATGGGTGCCTAGGGCGGTGGCGACTAATTTGGGAACCCCCCCTGGTGGGGGTTCTGTGGCAGCACCCCCATAGTGAAACTTTAGGAAAAAATGACTCATAAAATGTTGTAATTTCATAGTCATGATTTGGTCAATAATGTGTGATTTACGGGCCTATGGTTTTTAGAATCCCGTGGTATTTTCCCATGGTATTCCCTTAATAAAAGGAAGGAATTGTAATTTGGTTATGTATTGTATTGTAGCATTGTAAAAAATATCTATGTGATTGTGTGAGAGAGACCATGAGAGAGTGAAGAGGAAGTGCAATAGGCGTGTTGTAAGTTTTATCCCTTCATTTTGCTGCCAGGTATGATAATAAAAGGACTACGAATTTCGGCGTGTGCGTATACCATCTTGGTTGAATCACATCATACTGGTGTCTGTCTTGTAATGTGTTTAATATTTGCATCTTGTTTATTTCTATTGCTTTGCAATCCTATTTTTATAACAATTCTCTTCCTTTTTGCACCACTATTTTCCAAATATGAATACACATAACCATGTAGATTAATATTCTAATCCATCACATACTTCATCCCATACTCAATTGTACCCTTTAGGTACCTCAATACATGCTTTACAACACTCACGTGAACACATCTCAGATCTGTTAGAAACTAGCTCAATGTGTTCATGGCAAGCATATGTCTGGCCTCATGTTCACCAAGTACATCAACAAACCAATAATTTGTCTATACATAGTGGCATCAACTCTCTCTGAAGAAGCATCACATAGTAGATTCAAGTTTGATTCCATGGGTGTGTCGATGGCCTTATAATCCATCATTCTGAATCTATTCAGAATCTCTATTGCATATTTCCCTTAACCAAGGAATATCTCATCTGGATTTTGCCACACCTCCAAATCTAAGAAATAGTGCATCATCCCTGGGTCATTCATCTCAAACTATGCACCAAGACTCCTCTTTGTATATGCAATGAGCTCATCCTGACTTGTGAGGAATAGTTCATCCACGTACATTATCATCATGGGTTCCTTATTTGTTGAAATACTGTAACTTCAAAGGATATTCTAAATGTATTTTACTGATGTACCCCAAGGGAGATGTTATTATTCCTCTGTTAGGATGGTATTATTGTAATTGGTCATCATAGAGTCATGAGGTAAATCCTCCATTGTAATTCGGGTCAATAGTACCCCAATGGATATAATATAATAATTTTTTGAATCTTCCTAGGTGAAGTCGGCCCAGTCAGTTTAGTGGGGCCAACTTGATTAGGGTAAAATTCAAGTGACTTAAAGTGTATAAATAGAGGATATGTGTTCCTAATTATAACACAGACTCACTCACTTGTGTAGCATATAGGAGAGAGAGAGAGAGACATAACAACAAGGAGGATAATGCATGTTTTTTGGTTTTATATTATACATCTTATACAGAGGAAGTTTTGCTGGGTTTTCTTTCCCTTGAGGGTTTCCCAGGATAAATATTGTGTCTATCTTGTGATTATGTTTCTTTCAGTGATTTTGCATATGATACTGTTGCAAATTTGGATTAAACACTAATGATATATAGCTTAGCATATGAAATATTAACATGGTATCATATCTAGCTTGAATATAACAGCTTTCACAAGGTGAAACTCTCACTCCTCTCCCTTCGGAAGAAATTACAGTTTCTGTAAAGTTTGGAATTTGGAATATATGTTTGCAGAGAAATGTTTTCCTCCCTAGAGCTCATATATTGAGCATAGGATCTAACTTTTTGGGTGGTTGAATCTTTAGGAAAGCCAAACCCTAGTGTGTCCACGAACAAGAAAACTGCAGAAAACCATAACCATAAATTCTGTAGAAGCTGTAACCTCGCAAGCAATATTTGAAGGGTGAATATTTGGGATCTTTGGAAATCAAGTGGACTAACCAAATCTTCTCAGTCAAGCACATCTCCTAGTAAGGTCAGCTTTTCATTTTGAGAAATTTCAATTTTTAGTGACCTCTTGGATAGGATGACCCCAAGCACTAAGCTTGAGGACAAACTGGAAGGCATAGAAAAATTCCTAGCATGGAAGTATAGGATTGGTCTCAATCTTAAAGAAAATTGTTGTTAGTACCATTTTTGGGATAAGTAATTGGTAGGGGATTTGGCCCATAAAAGGAGGAATAAGGTCTGTAAATTTTCATATCATATGACCTTAAAGAATGTTAATGAGGGTCTGTAGATGTTTGAAGGGAAATTTCTATATTAAAACTTCCAAATACTTGAAGGATTCTGATTTACGACCTTGAAAATGCACGCAAATGAAGAAATCCACTCCTAGTTGAATGATGATAGGGAATGGATGACTTGGACTCCATAGCGCAGAAGATCAAAGGACAAAAATCATTTTTTGCCAAGGCAAAATCGGTAGCGGAAAGGAAAAAAAGGGAAAGTTTGGGTTGTGGAGAGTGATAAATCTAACTTCCGATGGTCAGGGAGAAATTATGAACAGATCAACGGCTTAGAAAGCAGTAAAAGGTGGGCGTGAAAAGGTCAAAATCGAACTTCGAAGAAGTTAAAATCCTGATTTCTTTTCTCCACAGTCTGAAGATCCGACGACTTAGAAAAGAACAAAGGGGAGAGATAAAAAACTGGAAAACTTATGAATTTGGGTGTGAAAGGTTGAAGTTCCACATTCCGGGATATGCCAGATTGACTGTCCAAAGATATTTTGTGAAGATAAATAGTCCATAAGAGAGAAGAGGGGCAGAGATCAGAGAGCAAAAAACTTAAGAATGTGGTCATGAAAAGTTGAAATCTCGCTTTTCGTAATCTGAAATATCTACGGTTCATGGGGATCCCGCAGATATCAAATGGTCCGAAGGAAGAAAAGGTATGGAAGTGGAAATGTGATTTTTTTGTTATGAAAATTCGAAATTCTGACTTCCATTTTCTGCAGCCCATAAAATGGATCTCAGATCAACGACTGAGAATGAATATTGTAGAGATCAATGATGCAGAAAAGGGAAACATGTGCGTGAGGTAAGAAGACTTCTCGACCCGTGGAATTGTTAAATGCATGCATGTTTCAATGACCGGGATTGAAGATGAGGGGAGATCAACAACATAGGTGAATTCCGCTAATCTAACCTGCTCATGGAAAATCACTTTTCATATTTGTGGAATCACTTAAAATAGGTGCATGCTTTAATGGTGGAGATATAATCAGGGATAGATCTATGCTGGAAATTCATTTCACTGATATAACTTACATGAAGAAAATAGCTATCCATATCTGTGGAACCATTTAAAGGGCTTGCAGGTTTCGATGGCTCAGATCAAGGTTGATTTAGATCTATGGTCGAGAAAAATTCTTCTAGTTCAAAGTGTTGTTGATTTAATTCTCCAGAATTTTATTGGAATTTTAGAAATCAAGCAGGTTCATCCATGTGTCTCCATATCCTTGTTTTGATTAAAAGATAAATGCTCCAGAATCAATTTCACGGGTGAATATGCATGCATAGATTTGAATCTGTTGCAAGTCATCGAAGATGTTCTAAAATGTCGTTATCATCAAGCGATGTTGGTTTCCAGTTGTCTAAGTTCTCAAACTGATCTACCATGCACGTTCCAATGCGTTTTTATGTTTAGTTTATGATCATGCTGGATCTGTCAGATCAACATTTGTTAGGATTTTCATTCCATGCTACAACTGTTTTTGGCTCTATTTCGAGGTTGGTCTTTGGAGCCTATGACACTGTAAATATACCCTTAATAGAGGAAGGCAGGGTTGGAACCCGTGAGATTTTTGTGTTATACATTTTTTGATCCATCGTTAATAAAATTGCAGAGCTGAATGCTATCTTGTTGCTGCAAATATTCATGTGTATTTCATAGTTACAGTCTGTTATTTATTTTCCTATGTGCATGTCCTTCCTGTTAAACTTGCCATTATGTGTTCTTCATATATGAAATAAGTGTGTAATAGTTCAGAATTCATATTGTTATGCTATGACTATTGTTTCATGTATTCACCAATATGTCCTTCCAAAGTTGATGCATAATTCATCTCTTAGGTGCTCTGTGTTGATGGAATATTCTTGTTCCTTCTTTACCACCATTCAAGATTTAGGATGGGAAATAAATTTTGGAAGGCCCTTATTGAAATAAAAATATGAATCTAATTTGAAGGAAACTGAAATGAATCCTAGTAGGTTAGAATCATATTTGCTTGAATGTCTTTGGCACAATCCTCAAAACTCTATGAAAACTAAAGGAAGAAACCCTGTTGTTCAAAGCTTTCATCCTTATATCCCACCATCTTTTCAAACCCCTCCATCCCTTCAATCTCCTCCTCTTGTTCCAAATCCATCTAGACAAATGGATGCTAGGTTTTCTCCATTGGCCTTACCTGTTGTATTGCATGACCTTCCTAAAAGTTATGCCCAAAAAATTCCCTTCTATGATGGGGATGGAAATTTCACAGCAAGACAACATGTTGATAGTTTTGATGATTATGTGGACTTGGAGCTGGTTGATGAATATGATATTAAGATGAGGTTGTTTGTACTAAGTTTGTCAGGAGAGGCAAATAAATGGTTTAGAGATTTACCTGCCAGATCCATTGCCACATTTGAAGCTTTCCAAACTTCATTCTTAGAAAGATGGGGTGAAAAGAAAATTCCTTTGTAGGTGCTTTCTTAATATAATAATCTTAAGAAAGAAGGTTTTGAATCTTTCCATGAGTTTTCTAGTCAATTTATGAGGGTGTATAACTCTATTCCCACTGATATTAAATCCCTTGTAGGAGCTGCAAAACTCCATTACGATGATGCCTTGGACAGTGACTTTGCATTATTATTGAGAGAGAGAAAATCAACAAGTCTTCCTACTATGTTCAAGATGATTTAGAAGTGGAAGCTAATATGATGGCAAGTGGAAAAATAAAGCAGAAATTCGAAACGAGGAAAGCTAGAGAAGAAAATGTACCTTCTGCTTTTGTGGTTACTTCTTCTAATGATGTAAAATTTTAAATTATGATGAAAACAATGGATAATCTAATGGATAGGATGACTGTGGATAATACACCATTGAACAGAGAACAAAATAAAAAGTTCAAATCATAAACCCAAACTTCAGAAGGCCCAATCCTCCCCCACCTCCACAAATTAGACAAAGAGATATGAAGAATCCTAGAAATCCAGATGATCCGTAGGTAAGGACACCTTTTCCTAAGAATTATGTTGTAGATGAATATGAGGCTGAATCTATTGAGGATCATATTCACCATTTTGGTGACTTGGATCTTGAAATATACCTCACTGAGGAAGAGTATAGTATGTTTGCTCAAGAGGATGCCAATAATGATTTTGAGGAAGAGTCAGAGTAGTACCAAAGAGGATATTTGCATGTCATAGATGATGTCCAAAGAAAGATCAAATTGAGAGATAGATATGTTACTGTAAATAAAGGGAGGTTAAATCTAAATCAACCTTCTATTAGTCAACAAAATACAGAAAAAAGAAGTGAAAAACAAAAAGAACCCATTGTATATAAGTAATCAGAAAATAAAATAGAGAAAACAAAAGAAGTTAAACAACCAGCACTGATGGGTGTAGAGAAATCTATTTCCACTTTTAACTTGCAGATAGAGCTCTCAAAATTGAAAGTTTCCATTCCTTTCAATGAATTGTTAAGAAACATAGAATGCAGAGATAAAATAACAGACATGGTCAGGAGTCAGGGAGAATTTCAACCTGATATCCTAGAGGTGGAAGATGATGCTCCTACCATAGTCTTTGGGTAAAAAATTGAAAATGTGGATGATGATGAAGCTCCTCCTTTCTACCTAAGTGTAAATGTACATGATATGATTGTGCACAATGCTATGATAGATTCGGGTGCATCTCATAATTTAATGCCCAAAGGAGTAGTACAAAGTTTGGGGCTGGAAGTTACTAGACCATATAAAGATTTGTATTCTTTTGACTCTAGGAAGGTGAAATGTCTTGGACTGATTAAAGATATGGTGGTAACTTTGAAAAAAAATCCTTCTAAGACTGTGGTAATGGATGTTGTTGTAGCAGACATTCCACCTAAATTTGATGTATTGTTGTCAAGGTCTTGGACCTCTAAATTGAAAGGAAGTTTGCAAATGGATATGTCTTATTCCTATGGTTGGTGGAAATAAGAGGTTATACAGTGAGAAAATATCACCTTATGTAGTTAGCATCTAAGACAAACCAGATAATAATGTTATCTATGTTGTTGATACCGACTTGGGATATTCCATTTTATTTAATGATGGTTTTCCCTGTGATCCCGAAATTCATGTACCCATTGAATTTAAGGAGGACAAGATTCTGCAAAGAGACAAGAGGATTTGGAAAAGAAACATAAAGAAGAGGGTCCCCGGACCATGTATTTTGATGGATATGTGGCAAAATTTGGTGTTGATGCTGGTGCTGGTGTGTACATTATCTCTCTTATCAAGGATTTTAAGGCTCTGTCATATAAGTTAGCTTTTAAATGTACTAATAATGTGGCAGAATATGAATCTTTATTACTATGATTGAATGCTTTAAATGATATGAAGGAAAAGAGGGTACAAGTCACGGGAGATTCAGAGCTTGTAATAAACCAGGTGAATGTCAGTTATCAGACCAAACATCCCTGAATGAGGGATTATAGGAATGATGTATGGGATATGTTTGGTAATTACTTTACAGAGCATAAAATCATAGTGATTCCCATATATGAAAACACAGTAGCTGACTCTTTGGTTGTTGCTGCTGGTAAATTTAAAACTCCCACTGCTGGCCAAAGAAAGTATAAAGTTGACATTACGAACATATCGTCAATACCAAAAAATTCCAAATACTGGAAGGTATTTGAAGATGATATGCAGATAAAAATATTTTTAGAGTTGTTTGGTGAGTTTGTAAATACTCAGATAGATAGTGAAAATGATCATTTTGAAAACTTCAAAGATGTTGGAGAGAGTGAGAAGAAATTGTTGAAAATAGAAAGTTAAAAAACTCACAGGGGGGAAAGGATATAGTTCAGTTGAAGAGTAATTATATCCTCAGAGGCCTAATCCCCCTAGAGAAGCTTTTTGATCAAAATGATGTTGCTAGAGATCCAAAAATGAAGCCTATTGATGATGTTGTTTAAGAGAAAAATATAGGAACTGAAGAAAATCCACGAATCACCAAACTGTCAAAAAACTTGTTTGTCAAAGAAAAAGAAGACTATATTAATTTGATGAAAAGATACACTGATGTCTTTCCCTGGAGTTATGAATACCTTAAAGAGTATGATACTTCTATCATACAACATACAATCCCAATAAAACCAGGTGAGAATCCTTTCAGACAGCAATTGAGAAGAGTTAATCCAATGTTGTTGCCTGTTATTGAGAAAGAAATTAAAAAATTGTTCAATGCCAAGATTATAGTGACTCTGAGATTTTCCAAATGGGTTGAAAATTTGGTGCCTGTTAGAAAAAATAATGGTGAAATCAGGCTTTTCATAGATTTCAGAAAATCTTAACAAAGTCTCTTTGAAAGATAATTACCCTTTGCCTAAAATGGAACATATTTTACAGAAAGTAGTAGGATCTAAAAGGATTTCAACTATGGATGGTTTCTCAGGATACAATCAGATCAAAGTATTTCCTGAGGATCAATAAAATAATGCCTTAACTACACCATGGGGTACATTTATGTATGCCAAAATGCCTTTTGGTTTAATGGATGCAGGGGCCACTTTCCAGCGTGCCATGGACATTGCTTTTGTAGAGGAAAAGGATAAATTTGTGGTTGTCTACATGGATGATATAACTGTGTACTCAAGGTCTGACAAGGAGCATATTAAGCATTTGGAAATTTTTTTTATGAAATGTAAAAGGTACGAAATATCATTAAACCCCATAAAATCAAATTTTGCATTGGAGGAAGGAAGATTGCAAGGACACATTATTTCAAAGGATGGTATAAAGATTGATCCAGAGATAATCAGTGCAATCCTGAAGGTTGAGGAGCCAAGAAGTAAAACGGAAGTGCAATCATTCATTGGACATGCAAATTTTTTAAGAAGGTTTATTCCCAGTTTTGTGGAGATATTAATGAATATCACGAATATGCTGAAGAAGGAACATGAGATAAAGTGGATATAGATGCAATGAGATACTTTTGGGATATTAAACAGGATATCACAAAATCCTCAATTCTGGTAAGTCCATATTTTAGCAAATATTTCATAATATTTTCTTATGCTTCTGATCACACTATTGTTGGAATTTTGTTATAGGAAAATAGTCAGAACGCTGACCAGCCTATAGCCTCTTTGAGTAAAGTGTTAAGAGATGGAGAGTTGAAATATGACATTATGGAAAAACAAGCATATGCTCTGATTAAATATTTGAAATATTTTAGAGTTTATGTTCTTCATTCACATGTCATTTCCTATGTTACTAGTAATGTAGTGAAGAGAATCCTCACACAGCCAGATCTAGAGGGAAAACGAGCAAAATGGATTTTTTTGTTACTGAAATATGACATTGAAATTAATCCCACCAAGATGATTAAAGGACAAGGACTCACAAAGATGATGAAAAATTCCAACTGTGAATCCTTACAACTAAATTTCTTGACCAATCATTCAAATCAACTTGATACAGGGGTGCAGGTAATGCCTGATTTCTCTGTATCTCCATGGTATTATGATATTGTGTATGCGTTGCAAAATTTATAGGCTCCTGCAGGGTTAAGAAAAACTAGAGAAAGGTCAGTGAAGTTGAAATCTTCCAAGTTTTGTATTCTGAATCAATACCTTTGTTTGAAAGAGCTTGGTGGTGTTTTACTCAATTTCCTTTTGGATAATGAAGCTAAGCATACTATGAGGGAATTTCACAAGGGAGACTATGGTGGGCATCATTCATGGAAGGTGACAATAAACAAGATTTGGAGAGATGGTTTTTACTAGAATTCAATGTTTTTAGATGTTTACAAGGAGACTACTACATGTCACCAATGCCAAATATTTGATGGTAAGAGGAAAGTGGCCCCACTCCCTCTCAATCCAATATCAGTAGAAGCACCTTTTCAGCAGTGGGGACTGAATTTTATTGGAGAAATAAGTCCAAATTCTTTAGGATAACATAGATGGATCTTAACAGCAACTGAATACTTCACTAAGTGGATCGAAGCAATACCTACAAGAAGAGCCACATATGCAGTAATTATGTATTTTATGGAAGAGAGTATTTTGGCTAGATTTGGCTCTCCCAAAAGGATTGTGACAGACAATGCACATGATTTTAAATCTAAGAAAATGATAAGTTTTTGTCACAAGTATCATATTAGCCTCAATCATTCTACTGCATACTATCCATAGGGTAATGGACTGGATGAATCTTCAAACAAAAGCTTAGTGAGAATCATTAAGAAGCTGTTGGAGGATAACAAAAGAGATTGGCATACATAGCTGAAATATGCTTTATGGGATGACAGAATCAACACAAAAAGGGCAATTGGAATGTCACCATTCCAATTATTATATGGATATGAGGTGATTTTTCCAGCATCTGGGAGTGCTAGTAAACAGGATGAACCAAATCATGTGCAAAGAAGGATAAATCAGATCATAGAATTGAATGAGTTGAGGGATAAATCCTATGGTAAAGTGCAAATACATCAAGAAAAGATGAAGAACACTTTTGATAGGAAGGTAAATGAAGAACACTTTTGAAGTGGGATGCTCCTAGGGAAGATAAACATGGGGAGTTTGATCACATGTGGGTAGGTCCTTATATCATTGCAACATACAGAGGTTAGAATGCATTTATTATACAACATCAAGATGGGTCTCAGCTGAAAGGAGGTCCATTGAATGGAAGGTTTCTAAAACATTACTTGTCCTGAGGAAGGAGGTAATTTATGTATCATAGTTGTATATATTTCTTTACTTTTCAAACGGTAGAAATGGTGAGCCAAAGGATTTGAGGTTTGAAGAGAAATCCCTAACATCTAGAGGGGTAGTCATGTTTCTATTTTTCTTTATTTTTACTTACAGATCAAAAAACAAAAATAAGAAGTTTGAGGTATGTAAAGCTGGGAACAACCCAATGGATTCGACACTTGGTCTATGGGGTTCTTTGCTACATTGCATGTAGGATAGCATCCCGAGTTGGAGCCAGTTGTTTTTTGGGCTAAGTAATTGGTAGTGGATTTGACCCATAAAAGGAGGAATAAGGTCTGTAGATTTTCATATCATAGGACCTTAAATAATGTTAATGAGGGTCTATAGATGTTTGAAGGGACATTTCTAGATTAAAAATGACATATACTTAAAGGATTATGATTTCTGACCTTGAAAATGCATGTAAATGAACAAATCCTCTCCTAGTTGAATGATGACAGGGAATGGACGGCTTGGATGTGCAGTGAAGAATATCAAAGGCCAAAAATCCTTTCCACCAAGGAAAAATCGGGAGCAGAAAGGTGAAAAAGGGCAAGTTTCATTTGTGGAAAGTAATAAATACGAATTTTTATGTCTGCAGTCCGAGATTCGACGGTTAGGAAGGACTTTTGCATAGATCAACGACTCAGAAAGCAGTAAAAGGTGGGAGCAAAAAGGTCAAAAAATGAACTTCAAAGAAGTTAAAATCCTAATTTTTGGTCTCCGCAGTTTGAATATCCGACGGCTCAGAGGAATTCCACCAAGGATCAATGGCTTGAAAAAGAACAAAGGGCAGAGATCAGAAATCGAAAAACTTAAGAATTTGGGCGTGAAAGGTTGCCAGATTGACGGTTCGGAGAGATTCTATGAAGATCAATGGTCCAGAAGAGAGCAGAGGGGCAGAGATCAGAAAGAGAAAAACTTAAGAATGTGGTCATGGAAATTCAAAATCCCGCTTTCCGTGATCCAAAATATCTATGGTTCAGGGGGATCCCACATAGATCAAATGGCCCGGAAGGAGGCAAAGGTGTAGAAGCTAAAATGTGAAGTTTTTGTTATGAAAAGTAGAAATTCCGACGTCCATTTTTCGGATCCCGTAAACTTGATCTCATATCAACGACTGAGAATGAATCCTGCAAATATCAATGGTGCAAAAAAGGGAAACATGTGTGCGAGGTAAGAAGACTTCATGACATGCAGAATCATTTAAGGCATGCATGTTTCAATGCTTAGGATTGAAGATGAGGGGAGATCAATGACGGAGGTGAATTCCATTAATCTAACATGCTGGTGAAAAATAACTTTTCATATTTGCAGAATCACTTAAAAGAGGTGCATGTTTTAACGGTGGAGATCTAATCAGGAATAGATATACAATGGAAATTCATTTCACTGATCTAACTTGCACGAAGAAAATAACTATCCATATCTATGGAGTCGTTTAAAGGGCCTGCAGGTTTCGACGGCTCAGATCAAGGTTGATCTAGATCTACGGTCTAGAAAAATTCCACTAGTTCAAAGTGCTGTTGATTTAATTCTCTAGAATTTCATATTTTTTTTAAATATCAAGCAGGTTCAGCCACGTGTCTCCATATCCTTGTTTTGATTAAAAGATCAATGATCCAGAACCAATTTTGTAGGTGAAGATGCACATATACATTTGAAGTTGTTACAGGTCATCGAAGATGCTCTGAAATGTTATTATCATCAAGCAAGCCTGGTTTCCATTTGTCTAAATTCTCAAAATGATATACCATTTGTGTTCCAACGTGTTTTTCTGTTTGGTTTATGATCGTGGTGAATCTTCCAGATCGACATTTGTTAGGATTTTCATTCCCATGTTGCAACTATTTTTGGCTCTGTTTTGAGGTTGGTCTCAAGAGCCTATGACACTATAAATATATGCTTAATAGAGGAAGACAGGTTTGGAACCCGTGAGAATTTTGTGATATATAATTAATAAAATTGCAGAGCTGAATGCTGGTCTGTTGATGCAAAGATTCATGTGTATTTCGTAGTCACGGTCTATTATTTCCTTTCTTATGTGCATGTACTTCCTGTTGAACTTGCCATTATGTGTTCTTCATATCAAAAATAAGTGTGTAATAGTTTAGAATTCATATTGTTATTCTTTGGCTATTATTTAAGGTATTCACCAATATTTCCTTCCAAAGTTGATGCAAAATTCATCTCTTATGTGTTTTGTGTTGATGGAATGTTCTTGTTCCTTCTTTACCACTAGAAAAACATCGTTTTGACTGTAACCGAGTGCTATGTTTCCTTTGTATAATTTCACCTGCAAACTATTCTGTATTTCATAAGGATACTTATGAATCCATATCCCAATGTATGCTTACCTTGTTTCAACCACCAATTCAATATAAAACCTTATTTCATTTTATATATGGCCCTGTTAAAAATTAGTGAGAGATCCCTCTCTAGAAAGGAAGAAGCCAACTCCCTTTCTTAAAGTGGTTTTGTTGTTACCTTGGGATTTACCTTCTACAACCTTGGGTACAATTCTGAGTGCTAACAATGGCCTTGAGAAGTACATCAAGGATGAAGTTGTAAAACCAAAATAAGATGAAGCTAAGGAGAAGAATAAGCAAGACCTAATCAAGGAAATGAGGACCATTGTTGATTCTATCAAATATCACTTGACCCCTCAAGTGTCATCTAAGAAGACACCAAAGAAAATGTGTGATGCACTTTCCAGAATGTATGAGGGAAGGAACATCAACAGAAAGATGAATTTGAGAGCCCAACTGAAGGGAACCAAGATGAGAAAAGGAGAATAAATTCAATATTACTTCACAAGGGTCTCCCAGTTCAGGGAACAACCAAGTGCTATTGGAGACACCCTTGATGAGGATGAACTGGTTATTACTTCTCTCAATGGTATCACTAGACCTTGGGATTCATTCATACAGACTCTGTGTGCTAGAAAAGAAAATATGAAGTTTGAAATTGTATGGGAATATTGCATTCAAGAAGAATCTAGAGTAGCTAACAGAGAAGCTCTACTTAGAGAAGATGATCAAGCTCTAGCCATCGATACTAAAGGAAGAAAAAATCAAACTTCAAGAAGGGTAGTGATAAGCCTTCAAATAATAACTTTCAAAAGAAAAAAATTCAGAAGAAAGATTACTCAAAGCATCAATGTTATAACTGTAATAAGATATGACACCTTGCCAGAGAATTTCCATTACCAAATAATAACAACAACAAAAGACATCATGCTCATCTAGATGAAGATGAGGATGAGGAAGAAAGATCTCGAAAGAGACTAAAAAAAGAAGAAGATGTAGAAGAATATGTACTATTATCTGCACTCTCTGGGTCTGTAACACCTGGAGAAGATACATGGCTTATTGCTAGTGGTGCTTCAAAGCACATGACAAGGAAGAATCAAAATATTTCAAGACTTGAAGAAAAGAGCTCTCCTAAGAAAGTATCAATAGGAGATGACTATCAATATCCCATCAAAGGTATTGGTGAATCAAGCTACAACATTGACTCTAGGACTTCCATGAAAATGAAGGAAGTATTATATGTACCAGGTTTGAAAAAGAACCTACTTTCCATCTCAGCACTAGATAAGAAAGGATATAGAGTTAATTTTATAGATGGACAAGTACTTAAGTGGTCCAAAGGAAAGACACTTGAAGATGATGTGGTCATTGGTGAAGAAGAAGGAGGATTGTACAAACTCAAAGGGCTTGTAGAGACAACCCTCTTCCATGACACCACTAGCTCAAGTGAACTATGGCATAGGAGGATTTCTCACATCAACTACAAATCACTTCCCTATGTGAGCAAGGTGGTAACATGGTTACCATATCTGAATATTGATCATGAGGGAACTTGCAAAGGATGTGCAAGAGGAAAGAACATCAAGAATCCCTTTCCAAAATGTGAAACAAAGACTAAAGCTACGTTGGAATTAATTCATTATGATGTAGGTGGTCCTATTCCCTCCACATATTTAAGTGGATATGAATATCATGCCACATTTATTGATGACTATTCAAGAAATACATGGATATACTTTTCTAAGAACAAGAGTGAAGTGTTCGGGAAATTCAAGGAATTCAAAGCCTTGATAGAGAACCATTCATAAAGAAGAATCAAGACACTGAGATCGGATAATGGTGGAGAATATACTTCAAAGGAATTTGAATCATTCTACAAGGAGGATGGAATCAAGAGGGAAATAACCACACCCTACAATATTCAACAGAATGGTGTTGCGAAAAGAAAGAATAGAACCATTATGGAAGCAGTGAAAACAATGACTCATGACCAAGACCTCCCCATGCACCTGTGGGATGAAGAAAAAAGAACAATCGTATATGTGAAAAATATATGATCTCACAGTGCTCTTGAATTCAAGACTCCTGAATAAATGTATAGGAAAGAAGCCTGAAGTGAGTCATCTCAAGATATTTGGTTTCCCAGTATATGTACATATTCTGAAAGAGAAGAGAACCAAGTTGGATCCTTCTGGAAAGAAGGGAATATTTGTTGGATACTATGAAGTCTCTAAAGCCTTCAGGATATACATTTTAGGATTCCATCATATATATATTAGTAGGGATGTAACAACTGATGAAGAGACTACTCTTAAGAAATCTAGAAGGTGTCTGCTTGAAGAAGTACATGAAGATGATGTACCTCCCAGAATGGTAGAAGTTGAACCCTCTCCTGAAATAGTAGAATCTAAATATCATGATATGGTAGAACCTCAGGAACCCCCTACTACGGATATATATCGAAATAGAAAACCTGATTGGGTAAGAGAAATCATACAAGAAGCAGAGAAATATGGAGCTCTATACGGCTCCAAAAGAACAAGAAAAAGAGTAAATCCATACTCCAGTCATTTAGCTTTGATGTGTGACCTTGTAGATCAAGAACCCACCAGCTACAAGGAAGTTGCACAGAAGAAAGAGTGGGTGGAATCAATGACAAAAGAATACCATTCAATAATGAATAATGATGTTTGGGATATAGTACCCAAACTAGAAAACAAGAGTGTGGTATCTTCGAAATGGATTTATAAGATAAAACATGTTTCTGATGGAAGTATTGAAAAGTACAAGGCAATATTTGTGGCTAGAGGATTCTCTCAGAAAGAGGGGATTGATTATGAAGAGACATTTTCTCCGGTAGCAAGGTACACTTCCATTAGAACCATCATGGCACTTGCTTCCATGATGAAGTGGGATCTACACCAGATGGATGTAAATACAACTATTATGAATGGTATGATTGAGGAAGAGGTATACATCAAACAACCACAAGGATTTGAAGTCGAAGACAGAGTGACTCATGTATGTAAGTTGAAAAAGGATATGTATGGATTGAAGCAAGATCCTAGAGCTTGGTATGATAGAATAGATAGCTTCTTGACAAGCTTGGGATTTACCAAAAGTAAAGTTGATCCTAACCTTTACATGAAGATTATGGATGATGAACCTGTCATACTATTAATGTATGTAGATGATATGTTTCTGACTGGAAATGGGAAACATATCACAGAATGCAAGAAGAAGATAGCTGAAGAATTTGAGATGAAAGTGTGGCAAGGCCCAGAAGGAATCTTTCTAAACTAGGAAAAGTATGCAGTAGAAATATTGAAAAGATTTGATATGTTGGATTGTAAAGGCATGGCCACACCCATGGACACCAACCTGAAGTTGTTATCTGATAAATCATCAGAGTTTGTGGATATGACTCGGTACAGACAAATTATTGGGTCATTGATGTATCTGACGAATACAAGCCCAGATATATGCTTTGTTGTCAACACCTTAAGTGAGTATCTAGTCAAACCTAGACAGGTTCTCTTGATAGCTGCAAAGCATGTGATGATGTACCTAAAAGGTACGATAGAATTGGGACTTTATTATGCTAGAGATCATGACTATAGATTGTATGGATATATAGATTCAGATTGGGCAAGAAGTGCCGCAGACAGAAAGAAAACCCAAGGTGGATGTTATTGTCTGGGTTCTGCCATGATCTCATGGTTTAGTAAGAAACAGTCCAGTGTTCCTCTCAGCATAGCTGAAGTAGAGTACATAGCAGCTTGCTCCACTAGTTGTGAAGCAATAAGGCTTCATGTTAGGACTATTTGACATGGAGTTGGATACCACAGTGATTCTTTGTGACAACCAGATTTAGTAAGAAATAATCTAGAAACAGATGGATTTGGATACCACAGTGATCCGCCATGATCTCATGGTTTAGTAAGAAACAATCTAGTGTTTCTCTCAGCACAGCTGAAGCAGAGTACATAGCAGCTTACTCCGCTAGTTGTGAAGCGATGTGGCTTCAGAAACTGATGTCAGGACTATTTGACATGGAGTTGGATACCACAGTGATTCTTTGTGACAAACATATTTACATAAAGATTATCGAGAATCTTGTGTTCCATGATAAATCAAAGCACATAGAAATCTGATACTTATATATAAGGAATATGGTACAAAAGGGAGCTATAAAGATCTAGTATGTGGGTACCAATGAGAAAGTTGCTGATGTGATGACCAAGCCTCTATCTCAAGTAAATTTTGAATATTTTCTTCACAAGCTTGGTGTAGTCGAAAATACTTTCCTCGCAAGGAGGAACAATGATGATACTACAAAATTTCCTTACAAGAAGGAATTACGTAGATATGGACTCTCTTCGAAAAGGAGGAACAAGTCGAAGATATGGATATCCTAAGAAAGGAATAAAGGGTCAAATATATGAACCCTCATCGGACAAAGTGGGAGCATGTTGATGATATGGATCCTCCCTGGAAACAGGGAGTGATGATAAGACTGTCATAGATGATGGGATGACAGTGAAGCTCCAATATGAAAGAGGCCAAGTACGCCTGAATATGATGACAAATTCTGACATTCACTTGTGGATGATAGTATCCTCTCTTCAGGATGGTTTTGCAGGAAATAACACTATGTTCCCAAGAGTGGTCCTTACTAGCTAAGGATGACCCTACAGATGTTACTATCACATGGAAAGTACCCACATTCATTTGTGGATACTATAGAATAACAGTCGCTCAGGAGTGGTGATAGATTTGAAGATGGGGATTCTCTATGATAAGTCCTTACAGACAACAAGGCCTGCATTTATGTGCGGTCGAGATATTCCTTGAAGACGTTACTCTCGCATGGAGAGTGTACCTACATTTATATGTGGATGTTGTAGTATAACATTCACCTGCAAATGGTCCTAGATTTATTGTTGAGGATGTCCTATGATGAGTCCTTACAGATGTCATGGTATAACTCGCATGGAGTGGTCCTATATTTCAAAATGAGGATGTCCTACGATGAGGGTGTGCATCTAGGTGCGATCGAGATCTCCAATTGTAGGCAATACTCTTTCATGGAGAGTATGCCTACATGTACATGTAGACGTCGTATTATAACACTCGCTTGGAGTGGTCCTAGCTCTAATAGGTTGAGGATGGTATACAATGAGTCCTTATAGATGACAGGTCCTGCATTCATTTGCAAACAATATCTACACTCAGTTGTAGATGATTCAGTTGGTCGATAATATGGACCCACATCGTTAAGGGGGAGTAGGATGATGGAGGATTGCATCACCTTGAACCTATGTGCTAAAGTGATAGGGATTAATCATCTTTCACATAGATCATGTGTACTGCAGGTAGTGTGGCAGAAAAGGATCGAAAAGGTGAAAGTGTGACTGCAAAGGATCAAGAAGATCTAAGTGTTGCTACAAAGGACCGATAAGATAAAATTATTGCTGCAAAGGATTGTGAAGATAGAAGTGTTGCTGCAAAGGATCAAGAATATCGAAGTGCTACTACAAAGGATCGATAAGATCGAAGTGTTGCTGCAAAGGATCGAGAAGATCGAAGTGCTACTGCAAAGGATTGAGAAGATCGAAGTGTTGCTGCAAAGGATCAAGAAGATCGAAGTGCTGCTACGAAGGATCAGAAGATTGAAGTGTTGTTGCAAAAGGATAAAGTGATCGTGTGTTGCAGAAGATGAAGACATTGAAGAGTAATTGTTCCAGTTACTAATGATTGTTGAGAACTTCCTTTGATGTGTAGATGTATTACCTTGACACTGCTGAATATTCTCTCTCTTGTTACTCCTATAGTTGATGATGATGTTGTCAATAGAATACCCTTCTCGTTAAGGGGGGTGTTTGAATATTGTAACTTCAAAGGATATTCTAAATGTATTTTACCAATGTACCCCAAGGGAGATGTTATTATTCCTTCGTCGGGATGTTATTATTGTAATTGGTCATCATAGAGTCATGAGGTAAAGCCCCCATTGTAATTCAGGTCAATAGTACCCCAATGAATATAATATAATATTGTCTTGAGTCTTCCTAGGTGAAGTTAGACCGGTCAGTTTAGTGGGGCTGACTTGATTAGGGTAAAAGTAAAGTGACTTAAAGTGTATAAATAGAGGAGTTGTGTTCCTCATTGTAACACAGACTCACTCACATGTGTAGTGCATAGGGGGGAGAGAGAGAGACATACCATCAAGGAGGAGAATACCTGTTTCTGGTTTTTATCTTATACATCTTATACTGAGGAAGTTTTTCAGGGTTTTCTTCCCCTTGAGGGTTTCCCGAGATAAATATTGTTTCTATCTCGTGATTGTGTTTCTTTTAGTGATTCTATATATGCTATTGTTGTGAATTTGTATTAAACACTAATGATATCTAGCTTAACATATGAAATCTAACATTCTTCAATCCGTATAAGGCCTTCTTTAGCTTTCACACATGATTCTATCTATCATGTGTCTAAAATATCAATGGTTGCTCCATGTAAACTTCCTCTTCAACCACTCAATTCAAAAAAGTTGTCTTGATATCCATCTGGTGTATCTTCCATTTCATTACTGCAGCTAAGGAAAGTACAGATTTGATGGAAGTGTATATCACTATAGGTGCAAATGTATCCTTGTAATATATTCCTTTTATCTGGGAGAAGCCACATGCTACAAATCTTACCTTGTATTTTTCGATGCTTTTTTTTGCTACATGCTTGATCTTGTAGATCCATTTGGAAGACACTAATGAATTTCATTTTGGTCTCAGGAACACCTCCCAAACATCTTTCTTCATGATCGACCGATATTCTTCAATCATGGCATCCTTCCACTCCTTCTTTTTTGTTGCTTACTCACAGTTGGAAGGTTCTTCATCAATGATGTCACATAGTACCGCAACATAGTTGAAGTAAGGTCTTGGTCTCTTACTTTCTCTAAAATTCCCATCTGGAGCACCATATCTCTTTGCATATTGGATTTCCTCTTGTGCCCATGTTGGTCTTCTCTTTTAAGATTTATTCTCACGAGCTGGATCTACATATTCCTATGGTTTTTTCATGTCATGGTATTCATGGTCTCCTTGAACCATATCTTCCATAGTAATATCTTTGTCACTGAGAAATTCAGGTTCTTCTTGTTGTTCAATGTGGGGTTGTCTTGATTTGTTGTAAGATTATTATTCATCAAAAGAAACATCTATATTGGTATCAGTATTCTTGAATCCTAGAAAGTATATTTTGTATGATTTTGATGTGTCATTGTACCCAATGAATATTCCCTTATTCCCTCAAGGGTCTAGCTTTGTCCTCTTTTCTTTTGTAATATGTATGTACACTGGACAACCAAATATTTTGAGATGATTGGCTTCTAATTTCTCTCATGATAATGATTCTTCTGGGGTATTTTTTTCAATACATGATGAGGTGCTGTGTTTTTTTACATACATGGTTTTTCTTGTTGCTTCTTCCCATAAGTTCATCAGAAGGTCTTGGTCATGAAGCATTTCCTTTGTTACTTCCATTATCATTTTGTTCTTTCTTTTTGTAATTAAATTTTGTTGAGGACTCTAGGGAGTGATCATCCCCCTCATAACCCCATATTATCTACATAGGTATTTGAATATATCTGAAGTGAAATCACCGCCACTGTCTGATCTTAAAGTATTGATCTTCTTTTTTGTATGATTTTCTACTAAGGCTTTGAATTCCTTGAATTTGATGAATACTTCATCTTTACTTTTCAAAAAAAAATCCAAGTTTTACGAGAATAATCATCTATAAATAAAAACATAGTATGCATATCATCTTAGTTAGTTGGATGACATGGGGCCACATACATATGAGTGTATAATCTCCAAAATATCTTTTTCCTTGCTTTCACTGCTAGGAAATTTATTCTTCACGTTCTTCCCTTGTGTACAACCTTTACAAATTCCTTCATGCTTTGTTTGAATTTAAGGTATACCTATTATTGCTTTGCTTGCAATTGGAAGTGCTATGTAGTGTACATGCAGAAGCCTTTGGTTCCATGGAGTCATGAACCAATGCTTGTTCTAGTTGTCCCTTCAACTTGTACAGTCCTCCCTCTTGCTCCCCAATTATTGTTGCATCATCTATTGTCTTACATATTTCCTACATACTATACTTGGCAATCAATGAATGTCAAATGGAATCCTTTAGCATCTAAAGCTGAGATGGAAAGGAGATTTTAATTCAAAACTGGTATGTAGAGGACATCCTTCATCTTGATGGATTTTCCTGAATCCAATTTGTAGGAAGCTTCTCCAATCTCTTTTATGGGATACTGGTAGTCATCTCCAAGTTTCACCTTGTGAGGCGACTCATGTTTTTATAAGTTGACTCAGAGAGTATTTGTACCTAGTCATGCACTTGGACGCTCCACTATCCACTTTCCTGAATCCAATTTGTAGGAAGCTTCTCCAATCTCTTTTATGGGATACTGGTAGTCATCTCCAAGTTTCACCTTGTGAGGCGACTCATGTTTTTATAAGTTGACTCAGAGAGTATTTGTACCTAGTCATGCAATTGGACGCTCCACTATCCACAATTCAATAATTACTTCCATGAGTTACGGTACCTTTGAGAGTTGAAATCAAAACATATTCTTCATCACTTGAAGAATATTGTCTTGTTCTTTTCCTTTCTGGTTCATCCTCTTCAACGATATGAGAATGATACCTCTTCTTATTTGTTTTGGTGAATCCCTTGTTTATGGCGAAATCTCTTGCAAAGTGGCCTTTCTCATCACATGTGTAACATATGATACTAGAGTAGTCATGTTTAGATATATGATTCTTTTGGAATCTTTTAGGAATTTTTTTAGGGTGATCCTCCCTCTTGCTTATATCCTTCTTTGCATGATCTGTTAGGGATTGATCATCATCTTCTCCCATCTTCTCTTCTCTTTCCTCCAATCAGGATTCTTATCAAGTGCATTGCTCCCACAATATGTTGAACTTGATAATCTTATTCCTGTATGTTGAAATAATGTAACTTCGAAGAATATTCTAATTTTACTTTACATTATTATTATTACTCCTCCTTCGGGAGATGTCATTAATGTTAAAGTTCATGTAAAAGTCACAAGGTGAATCCTTCACTGTAAGTCGGGTCAATAGTACCCAAAAAAGATTAATATAAATATTATTTTTAGTTTTCGTAGGTAGGTTGTCCCTTTTAGTTTGATAGGTCATTCAAGTTATTATTATAAATAGGGAGACACCCTCTCTCATTTTTACACACATACTCACTCATGTATTGCGTAAGAGAAGGAGGAGGAAAAGTATTTTTAGTTTTTTTTTCTCTTATGCTAGGGTTTGGTATCTCTCTTATGAAACCTTGTTCTTTGGGAATTGTACTCTGGTAATCTATATTGAGGAATTTTTGTGTGGTTTTCTCCCTTGTGGTTTCCCCAAGGAAAAATATTTGTGTTCTCTTGTCATCGTGTGCTTGTATTTCTTTCATTGATCCTATTGCTTATGGTTATGATTTTATGATGCTAAAAGTTTAAAGCTCTAGTATAACCATTACAAAATTAACATGGTATCAGATCCACCCTAAAATATTTCTTTGTGTATATAAAACACTTCTACAACTGTAGTTACTATAGATTAGGGTTTCATGCTTGAAAACCCTAGAAAGAAAAATATAGTCATGGAATTTTCACTATAAATAGAGTTTGGAGAAGGATCAGGAGCTGAAAATTTTAAGGCTGAATTTGAGATCTTGATGTACCTTATGTACTAATTTCAGCCTAAAGTTTTTTGTACTTCAGGAGATATTATCCTTCCAAATCAAGGTTCCAGGTTCTTCCAGAATTCAGTCATAAATAGGTGACCTAGGGAGAATTGCTATATCTTGAAATAGGAAGACCCAAACAAAATTTCACAATATAATTTAGATAGGAAATAGAATTTAGTTTCAATGGTACAATTTTTAGACCCCAAAATTGAAAAAGTGACACGTGGCAGTCCATACAAGTTCTCTATACTACATGAGTCCTCAAACAAGTCACCTTGGGAAACATAGCATAAGTTCCACTTGGTGAATCCAATCCTGATATAAACTCTGGGGTTGGAAAGAAGAGAGACTAGGCTAGCTCAGGACCAGGTTTTAAAATTTGAGGATTAGGAATGTCAAAGATAAATAAGAATCAAGATCATAGAATTATGAAAAATAAATTGAAGAAACTAGGGCTTCCATTTCTGGGCACTTGTTATCCCTAGGGAAAGGTAGGAACAATTTAGTTAGAATTAATCCCAAGAAGGTAAAGAGTCTGGCCATAGGAAGGAAAAGGAGTTGTGATAGAAGTAGAGAAGGAAGAACAAAAGTAGATAAGGAAGAAAGAGCTAAGGCAAGAAGTAGTCACAGAGGAAGTTGTGACAGAAGGTAAGTTGCGACAAAAGGAAAGGATGTGGAAAGATCAAATGCAATGGAAGGAACCACGATGTAGAAGGTGTGCACTGGTGCAACGACTAAAAAAAATAGTTCAAGGAATATCATGGGTACGAGGTTGGTTAGAATCAGCGGAAGTCACATGTGTTGTAAGGAATAAAATCATCTTTGTAATTTTGGTCGTTAGTGCCTACTGACAAATGCCACTAGAATAGGAATGGAAACATGTTGGCTAACTGAATGAAGTCGATTGATAATGACATGTAAGAGTCTATAAGAATGAAGAACCCAGGTTGTGTTCAGGTTTCTTACTTGATTACTTACTTGTTTAACTTGCTTAGTGCTTACTCAGTCGGTTAGTAGGTTTTGTGTATGTAAAGAGAGTTGAGTAATCTGCAACTGAGTAAGAAGAAGTATAGAAAAGAGTAGTTGATCCAAGCTGTGTGCAGATCAACAGTAAAGTCAAGTAGGAGGAGATTGAGTGACATAAGACCAGAGAGAATGAGAAGATAGGGAAGTCTGTATATATAAGAGAAGAAGATCTAAAGCAGATTCTGTAGCTAAGTGCACATACCAAAGGTGCCATATATTTCTCATGTTAGATGAAGAGTGCTTTTATGGTTTTTTTGAGATGGGTTTCCATGTTAAATACTGTGTCATTGAGTAGATGATGAATGTGTTTATTTTGCATGAATATATGTGAATGTATATGACTGTATATTATGAATGTGCTTAAGTCACGGGAATGTATATTGTGATTAAGTGTTTATGTATTTTCTTATGATGAGTTTCTGTATGCATGAATCACACTATTGATGGATAACCTATGTGTTAAGAATAAATTAATGTTATAATCATTGCGAAAAATAAGTTAAGTAGTATCTAATATGTGCATAGTAAGATTAATCAATACACACACTGGCTTCAGTAAAGCGAGTTGGTAAGGAGCCAATGGAGAATCAACCCCCACCCAACTGCAGAAAAATGGTTTTGGCAGTTACCCATAAGAGATATCCCAGGTGATACTTCATCTACGTCGTAGGTGCTGTTGACTAAGCCTTGATATGTCAGGACGATATCTTAGGATTTGTAGCACGCGACAGAAGGCTCGAACCTGGGTCAAACAGAGAAGAAACACCAAAAAATGGTTCTGTTGTCGAGACTGTGAATCATTTTGGTGAGGGACATGTTTTAGCATCCGAAGAAGCTTGAAATCCAAGACTGGGTGGATTTTAAAGCATTAGAGTTTGCACAAGAAGAAAGTAAAGGATCGTGGTTGAATCTGATGAGGTGGTTGGAGTGATACCTTTATACAGATATGGACGAGACTTTTTTTTCTGAGTTCTCTATTGTGTTATATGAATGGTTGTAAAAGTTAGAAACCCAAAGAAAGAATTTCCAAGGAGGAGAACCGACATAATGGAATCCTCAGTTAATTCAGCAACTGAAAAGTACTAGCAACCCTGTGTTGAGGGCTGCTAATTTTTGGGTTGACAGTATTTTGGAGGAATACATTACTGATTTTTTTGTTGACACGATAACCTCATATAGTGAGGCAAAATAAAAATTTTCCGAGGACCACTAGGATGATACTTGACATCTTTGAAAACTTTGATAAATATGCTTGTATGCGAAAAAGGAATCCTAAGAATGGAGTCTGGTAGTTAGAAGGAATTTGTGCAAGAAGGTTGGGATATGTTTCAGAGGAAGTGCGAAAAAAATGGAGTAAACTAAGTTGAGATGTTCCCTGCTAATATTGGTACTGAAATAGAAGGTGGACATTTAAGGAGTGGAAGAAGATTTCGGTCGAGAAAGTGAAGAAAAATTGTGACAAGGAGATGAATTTGCAGTATGACCATAGGAGAAGATTACGAGCTAGCATCATATCTTGACGAAGTTTATTGTGATGAAGAAGAGGAATATCATTCGATATCCGACAAAGAGAAAGAAGAATAAGAAGAAGCTCCATATTCAGAGCATGAGTATGATTCACCTACAACCCCACACACATCACTAGAGGTAAGATCTAGAAACTTGTCTCCAAGTGTTTTTGTAAATACAAGTAATACTAATGCTGTGAATAGTGGACGAGGGAGTTCGACTAGTCAAACTTTTTGTTTGATTGTAACAGGAGCCAATATAATGGCTGGAAATGAAATTAAGTTGCCTATATTGAATGGAAATGGGTTAGAAGACCCATAACAATATTGGTTTCTATGCAAAGCCGTATGGACCATGTGACAGGTGTAACACCTGATTTTACCACACATGGTTGATCACACATTTATAGCCTTCCCTGTCCCTCTGCAAACTATTTGGACCCCATGGACCAATATTGTACCTTTGATGTTTCCAAGGTCATCCCTAAAAATTCCTGTTACTTTTTGTACGTGACTTTTAATCCCTTTCTCGTGTATATACACGGATATTGACCTCAAACCCGCATACATCGATATGTGTGCATAAGTCCAAATACTTTTGGAGTTTTCCTTGATGTGTGTTCAAACCACTTGTCTCTTAGCCTTCCGTATGCCTCGAGATCACTCGGATTTCACCTTCTATTACCCCTTTGGAGTACTATATAAGGAAATCCTTGGATACATTGAAGGGGAGGAATTGAAGAGCAAGAAAACTATAGTCCATTGTTACCGTAGCTTGCTTATACTTGAGTCTGCATTCCTTTGTCCCTTTGGAGCACTTTGTGTTCTTCCCAAGCTTTCCTTTGCTTGTGAGCTTGTTATTGAGAGATGGAGGATTGAGGTGGTGGAGGCCCAAGTGGAGGACTCAGTTTCTCTGTTTCGCAGACGTGCCGACAGAGGTTGTCACTTATGTAATCTCTAATTTGATTAATAGAAATAGATTTTCCTGTCCAGTAATGTGCATTTAAATGAATATTGAATCCATGGATGTGTTTAATTTCTTATACATTGTTGATTATATATGCTAGAGTAGATCTAACACCGTATTATATAGCATGCTTGTCTTGTTTGCTGTTTTTGAGAGCAAATTGCTAACACAAGCGAGATTGGAAAAAGCTCGACGGGGATCTACTTCAACCATATGGAATAAGGTATGATTCAATATCCTTTAGTGTTAGATGTTTTATTTCTCTTGCATATTGGGAAGGGATTGATTTCTATGGTTTATATGTCTATTGTGGTACACCCCAATCCATAGGAAGTTTCTCTCCGTAACAGAATTGGCGACCATACTGGGGAGGTTACTAGTTTTTTTTCTTTGGGGGGTCTTTGGAATTCGATGTGCTTGAATTGCTCTGATTTCTCTATTTCTGTGTCAGGTCTGGGGGAATGTTTTCCCAGTTGTGTCCTATAGGAGTAAATTTTATCTCAGCTTGTCTGTTTGCTTGATTTTTCTCTCTTTTTCTTCCTGTATGCGGTTTTTGCTTTCATAGTCGCGTGTACACACGAGTTTTCCTAGAATAGTCGCGTATGTACGCATGTTTACTGAGAACAGTCGCGTATGCCTTGATTTTTTGCTTTATTGGGAGGATTAAGTGTTGCTGGGTGAGTTTGGATGGTTGCTGAGTCTTCGTGGATGCTTCTGGAGTCTGTATACACCCCTGTTTCTGACCAAAGACTTCTTTTAGTTTGATTTTTGAAAATGTTCTTGTCATTTCATTTTCTACTTTTCTTTTTGAGATTAGTGCATTAGGTCTCCTTTAACTTGGTGCTTTGCTTGGCATCTGTTTGTGAGTGGTTGCAGAGTCTGAGGGTTGTAGAGTCATCTTTTTTCTTTTATATCTCATTTAATTAAAAAATACAAATACATTTTTCTTTTTTCATAGTTATGCATTGCTTGCATTTTGCATTAGCATGGTACTTGCATTAGGTTTGCTTGGTGAATTATAGTCAGATTTTCATATAGGAATGATTGCATATGCATTTGAATGAAAAAAAATTTCACTTCACATAGTAGCATACCCTGTTTTTCATTTGACACAGTGCATTTGCATTGATTGTTAGGTGTGCATTTTACTTCTTGTTGCGTCATAACTTCATTAGTTGCACGTCCATTTACCCTTTGAGTAATAAAGCCAATTAAAATCAACGCATAATAAAATGAATTACACTCTTTTCTTTTCTAGGGTGTATAACCAAGATTAGTTTTTAGGGTCTTGGAATAGTAAATTGTAAGTTAATTCTCCAAGACCACTAAACAAAACAATTAGGTGTCTATCCAGGTGAGAGTGTGAAACCATTGGTATAATTAGCGTTTCTCAGGATCCTCCTCTTACAAGGGATTTAAGCATGAGGCAGTGTGAGCAATTATGATTGGGATGACCTCTGATTGTGATTTATTAGCACCGGAGATATTTCCAGGATTGTATTTGTATCTGGGGGCCTTTGAGGTATTAGCTAGTGCACCCCTGGGTACCAGTTTTTCTTTAAGGCTTCAGGCTTTGTTACCCTTCCCATATGGTAAATCTCTCCTGTGACTGTTTTCCTAAGCATTGGTTATATTGAGGTGACCTTAGTTGCCTTACCTAGGTTATCAAGGGGGTATTTGCAGAGGTTATTCTACAGGTGTCCTGGCCAGGTAGGGGTCGGACAACACAATCGATATATGCGTTGAAGCTGAGGGACACTATAATTGGTTATGAACCTCCAATTGTTATGTATGGGAGTCTCAATCCTCTCCTAGGTGAGACATACCTACTTCATTCGGGAGCTCACATATCCTACCCTTGTTTTTCTTTTGGTTTGGATTTACATTTTTTAGGTGTATGCTCTGTGCATGCTAGTTTTCCTAGGGTTGCATAATTAGATTGAGTCTTTTATTTTTATCAAGTCATTGTGGATTCGGGCATGGCATGTCATTGTTCTCTTCATTTAGTAGGATTTCCACCTTCCACGTCTCCTCCTCCTTTGGGAGAGGAAACCAGACAGTTCGGGAAAACTACTTCTCACTTTGATTCACACACCATGGGAGATCATGAGGATGAGATGTCCTCTCCACCTCACGAGGTTGGGGAGGATGATCCTACTAGCACATATGATCCACCACATGATCATCCTTTAGGGTATGCTTATGATCCCTCATTCACAGGTCGTCGGTATTGGATTCCGGGCGATGAGACTCACTATGAACCCACAAGCACTAGTAATGTTAGATATGGCATCCCTGATATCCTTGAGTCTGATCCAGCATATCATTTCGATTCAGAAGTTGACCCTGGAAGTACACCTGGGGGCACTCCCATTCCTTTCCATGCGGAGAGGTATGGGGGCACTAGTCACATTACACCTTCCATCCCTGTGGTGGAGGCATATTCACATGTTCATCCTAGGCCTAGTGTTAGTAACCCTATTCAGATACGAGAATCAAGATGTGTGAACATTGGAAACACCACCTACATTCCTTCACATGTCCCATCATCTTCGAACCCCGTTCCTTCAAATGATTTTTAACGACCCATCCTCCCCCTAACTCACGTGGGCCTTCAGGCCGAAATATTGCTACTATCCATGTTTGTTCTATGACTGCTAACATGGTAGTATCACAGAGCCGAGTGCCTCCTGTTGTGTTAGCAAGTCATGTACTTATTTCTAGATTGTCTCATGTTCCAGCTCATGGAGCTCCCCATATACCTAACTATGGACCATCTCATGGAACATCCCATGGAACACCTTATGGAGCTTCCCAAGGACATTCTTATGGACCGCAGTATGGACAAAACTATCAACCGTATGGGTATGGGTATCAACAACCCGCTTACTCTTCTAATTATGGCTTTGTAGCGCCTCATAATCAAAGTAATCCACATCACAATGCTTCCATGCAGCCTTTCATAGGTCAAATGGGAGGAGGTTATTATGACTAAGGACATGGTATTTATAGCAATCAACCTTACATGAATCAACACTACCAGGGAGCATGGCATCGACCGGCTCAACCTAGTCTCCCTTTCCTTGTGACATTGAACTTACTTGATTTGTTGAGATTGATGAATGATCCTCTGTCTCATAATCCAACATGGCCGGCAGTCCCTACCAAGCTTCCTTCAGACATTCCCAATTTTGAAGGTAAGGCTGGTGAAGATCCTGGTGAGCATGTCACCACTTTCAACCTTTGGTGCTCTTCCAATTCCTTACACGATGATTCTATCTGTTTGAGGCTATTTCAATGCACCCTCATGGGTCCTGCAGAGAAATGGTATATAGAGTTACCGAAGGGGGATTATGCTACATTTGATGACCTTGCCATGACTTTCCTCAATAATTTCCAGCTACGTTATGACGTCGGTACCGAACTCTTGTCGACCTTCCAGCAAGACAAAACCACTCACCTTTCGGATCATATTCAAGAGTGGCGTAGATAGAAACGATTAATTAAAGCCTTTATACCACCAGAGTTTCTTCTTGAGTGGTTCCTCAAGTCATTGTTACCTTACATCGTGAAGGATGTTTCTACATCCAGAGTTCAAAACGAGGAACAAGTTATCTTTAGGGATCAAGAGTTGGATTTGATCTATGCTCAATCCAGACTTTTGTATGAGATTATCCCGAATGCTCCAAGATCCAATTTTGACCCCAAGATCAAACCTGGGCCACATGCTGATGGTATTGTTGGCTTCACAAGTACCAAACCTACGGACTTAGTTACAAAACAAGTGAGTCAGTTATCGATTAACCAGCCTGCGTCAGGACAAGCTATGGATTCATCTCAACCTACCCAATCGGTGAGTATACTCTCCATGCAAACCTCAAACCTAAAAGGCAACTAGCTGTTATAGCGGATTTCACCACTCTAGGTGAATCACACTTTGTATGGCCTTCCCCTATCCCGCTGCAGACTCCTTAGACCCTATGGACCACGTTTTGTCCTTTGATGTTTCCTTGACCATCCCTAAAAACATATGAAAAATGATATACGCGACTTTTAAACCTATAAGCGCGTACATACGCGGGTTTGACCAATAAAACCGTGTACATCGGGATGTGTGCATAATCCAAATCCTTTTGGAGTTTTCCTTGACATGGATCCGACTCATTCGACTCCTGGCCTTCCCTATGCCTTGAGATCGCTTGGATTCGACCTTTCATTACCCCTTTGAAAAGCTATATAAGGAACCCCTTGGTACATTGAAGGCATAAGAGAGAATTGAGAGCAACAAAACTATAGTCCATTGTTGCCGAAACTTATGCTTGAATCTGCATCCCTTTGTCCCTTGGAGCACTTTTGTGTTCTTCCCAAGCTTGCCTTTTGCTTGTGAGCTTGCTATTGAGAGATGGAGGATTGAAGTGGTGGAGGCCCAAGTGGGGGATTCAACTTCTCCGGTTCGCAGACGTGTCGTCAGAGGTTGTATCTTGTAATCTCTGATTTATATTAATAGAAATATCTTTTCCTGTCCAATAATGTGTGTTTGAATGAATATTTTATCCATGGGATCATGTAAAATGCTTTTACATTATTGATTATATATGCTAGAATAGATCTAACACCATGATATATAGAATGCTTGTATTGTCTACTTGTTGTTGAGGAAGTAACAGATCAATTCAAGCTGAAGATTGGAAAGCTCAACGGGGATCTACTTCAACCATCCGGAATAAGGTACAAGGTCTGGTCCTTTAGTGTTAGACATTTAATTTCTATTGCATATTGGAAAGGATTGATTTCTGGAGTTAAGTTTTCTGTTGTGGTACCCCAAGCCATAGGAATTTCTCTCCGTAACAGAATTGGCGACTCTGCTGGGGATGTTCCTTGTTTTTCTTTGGGGTTGGGGGCATAATGGGCTTGATATTATCGACTTGCTCTTGGTTTCTCCCTGTTTCTATGTCACATTTTATAGTATGTTTGTCCATTGACACTCCCCTTTATTGGTTTGGCCTTGGCCTGCTTTTTACCACTGCCTTCTCTGTATACGCGGGTTTTTGGCTTAAAGTCACATACATACATGGATTTTTGGCCAAAATTCATGTACATACGCAACTGTTCTTTAAACAGTCACGTACATCCTCCCTTTTGGTGAGTTTGATGTTGTGGGAAGTTACTGGGTGGGTTGCGAGTGTGGTTGGGTCTTCCTTGGGTTTGAGGTTGTCTGTTGGATGCTTCTTTTGTGACCAGATACCGCTTTTTCATTGGATTTTCTTTGAAAGTAGTTTTAGTCATTTATCCTTTTTGTTTTTCCATTAGTGCATTACTCTTTTTTGTCTAGGTGTCTTGCTCGGCTTGTCTTTTATACTTGCTGTAGAGACTGAGAGTTTTAGATGACTTTTATTGCATTTTTCATTCTTTTATATTGAAAAATACAAAGTAGTTGCACTCTTAGTTGCATCTTAGATATGGATTTGAGGAGGTACTTGCATTGGATTGCTTGGATGAGAGTTTTTTTTAGGCTTTCATATAGGAAGGATTGCATTGACATTCGGAAAGGAATATATATTTATGCATCTCATGTAGTGGCATAACCTATTTTTCATTTGACGAAGATTGCACTTAGCATTGTTTGTTATGGTGTGCATATTTACTTCACTGCTGAGTCATAAATTCACTAGTTGCAAATCCATTTCCCTTTGAGTAATTACAGCCAATTAAAATCAACGCTAAATTAAAATGAACTACACTCTTTTCTATTATAGGGTGCACCAACAAGCTTAGGTTTTAGGATCTTGGAATAGTTCATTGTAAGTCAATTCTCCAAGATCACTAAACAACAACATGTATGTGTTTGTCAAGGTGAGTGTGTGAAATCCTTGGTATAACCAGTGTTTCTCAAGATCCTCCTCTCAAAAGGTAGTTAAGCAGGAGGTAGTGTGAGCGGTTATTGATTGGGATGACCCCTAGTCATAACTGAGTAGCACCGGAGATATTTCCAGGATTGTATTCATATATGGGGGCTCTTTCGAGAGTTTTGGGCTTTGCTACCCTGCCCATACGGTCAATCCCGCCTCCAAATGTCCGGCTGAGCATTGTTATATTGAGGTGACCTTAGTTGCCTTACCTAGGTTATCAAGGGGGTACTCTACAGGGGTTATTCTGCAGCTGTCCCGGCCAGGTAGAGGTCAGACAGCACAGTCGCTATATGCGTTGAAGCTGAGGGCCACTATAATTGGTTATGTACCTCCACTTGTAGTGTATGGGAGTTTCGAGCCTCTCCTAGGTGAGACATACCTGCTGCATTCGGGAGCTCACATATCCTCCCCTTGGTTTGCTTGTATTTTTGCTGTAGATTTTCTTAGGAGTGTGCTCTTTGTGCGCTAGTTGGCCTTTGGGATCGTGGTTACTTAAGTATATTTATTCTTTCTTGAGTTTGGGTCCTTTTATTTTTGGCATGCCTAGTATCCTATCACCCGTCCTTGGTCCTAGCATGGACCCTGGTGTCAGACTTGGGGGCATCACAGCCCCTTACCGTGCTCATAGATTTGGGAATGGTCATATTCCATCCTCTACTCTATTTGTGGAGGATTTTTATTCCTTTCGCTCGGTCTTTACACTGATGGTCACTCTCATGGGGGTGGTGGTGGATGCGTGAACGTTGGGTCTACACCTTACTTTCCTTTTTATGTCTCATCGTTCACCACATTGTTTCCTTTGGGTGTTGTTGTCATGATCATTCCTCCCTATATCCTATAGTTTGGATTCTTTATTGACTATTTTGGGTTATTTTGGACTAATATGGTTGTCAGGTAGGGCCCAATTTTGTACACTCTCTCCGAGGTTTTGACCCGTTCATTCCTATCACAGGTATTATGTCTAAACTGGCATATAGGTTAGGATATCACATCCACTTGCACTTATGCATTATCTTATGACCATTCCATCTTAACCTTAGGTATGAACCCATTCCATGGTATCACGGAACCTTCATGCTGCTGTTAGAAGTGATATTATGTGAATGGTAGAGCTTTCCTATACATGGGTGTCCTAGTTAGCTCCCTTTTTCATTTGGTACCCATGCTGTGAGTCCTCTCTTAGGTCCAGGAGTCCCTTTTAGTCCCGCCATGTCCTTGAGCAAGAGCTTCATACTCCTCTTGAACTTTATGCTGGCCGTTTCCCTGGGACTCCCTTGTATATGTCAAGTTGTAATTGCATTATCATGAGCTTTTCCTGCCTTATTGAGCTTTATGCCGACTCCCCTGACATTGGGTTTCAGCCACATAGCCCGAGCTTGTCTCATGTCTAGCCATGCAGAGCCATTTTATATATCCTTTGCAGCTTGATTCCCTTTTTACCGAGAGGGGATTTTCCCCCGAGTGTCGATATCCTACACATGTATCCTTGCATTGAGCATAGGTATGTTCCACTGCTTGGAACTAGTTTGTTTTCCCTTATGACACTCACCTCCTCCTAGTCTGTAACTATAAATCTATTTTATTCTTTTTTCAAGCTTTTTAAATAATTGAAAAAGTCAAAAAAAAAAAATTAAAAAACCAAAAATCCGGACAAGGAAAGATGTTATCTTTGGCAGCTGTCGAGTCGTGTCGCCTTCGAACAGAGCACTGTATATCACATCCATTGGTTGGGTTATACTTTGACTTTAGGAGCTGTACTCGTTTATATGAGTTTATCTCCACCGATTGGTTAAGCTTCCAGTCCCCATGGAGCCTCTGTTGATGCCTCCTGTGTCACAGAGATGTACCAATTTGTATATCGAGTCTATGCTGCCTTCATTCAGTCACCATACACTGTTATGCTCTTGTTCGAAGGAAGTTGAAACCTGAGTCAGCCATTCCTCAGTTATCTTGACTTTGCATGTCGGCCATTCCCGGTACAGTTACTGGTTCGTGCACTTTATGATCGAGTCCTTCCACATTATACAACTTTTGTTGAGTACCTCATGTTGGATGATGGGGGATGCCTTAATGCCCTCCTTCTAGCGGATTTCATCCCATCGAATTCAGATCATTTATTCTGGGATTGGAGTCTAGAGTCATTTTGAGTGCCTTGAGACTTGCAGTCATCAGTGGCAGGTTCTCTCGCCATTGACAGTTTCTTGGGAATACATCAATGTCCCCTGATCGATGGATCCTTTCAAGTGTTCGACCTCAACACATTTATTCACACTTGTTAGTTTGCACTCCAGTACCTTGATTCCCATTTTCATTATCGGTGGGTGATCTCACGTCTGTTAACGGTATACATTAATGACCAGTGATCAGACAATGGACTACTATGTTCGACCTCGACACCTCTATTCGCATAGTAGGACATGTACTCGTAGCGGTTTGTGTAGAAGACTTTCTAGATTGGTGGCATCTCTTATATGCTGCCTCCTTGATCGTGTTAGTGTTCATGAGATTTCAGCTCTCGTGACTTGATTCCAGTATATGTCAGATATTTTCTACCACTATGGAGATCTTGATCTATTATATATCTTCAGCCATTTTGGAGATCATGGTCCTTTGTATATATTCATCATGGAGATTATGATCTATGTATATTGTACGTGGCGATGACCACATATGTGATATCATGTATCATGCCTATTCATGGCCATTGTACTCTTATGTATTCGGGACTGCTATATGTATTTGTAGTTGTATGCAGAGTTGTATTATTGTACTATGCTGATTGGGTGGCTGGTCTTCCATTTGGGATCCTTCATCACTCCACTTCTGGGATGGACTTATAATGTATTTCGGCCATCGTATGACCCCTATGGCCTCACACATTAGGGGGCATATGTTATAGAAGATTTCACCACTCTAGGTGAATCACACTTTGTATGGCCTTCCCCTGTCTCGTTGTAGACTCCTTAGACCCTATGGACCATGTTTTGTCCTTTGATGTTTCCTTGACCATCCCTAAAAACATATGAAAAATGATATACGTGACTTTTAAACCTATAAGCGTGTACATACGCGGGTTTGACCACTAAAACCACGTACATCGGGATGTGTGCATAATCCAAATCCTTTTGGAGTTTTCCTTGACATGGATCTGACTCATTCAACTCCTGGCCTTCCCTATGCCTTGAGATCACTCGGATTCGACCTTTCATTACCCCTTTAAAAATCTATATAAGGAACCCCTTGGTACATTGAAGGCATAAGAGAGAATTGAGAGCAACGAAACTATAGTCCATTGTTGCCGGAACTTATGCTTGAGTCTGCATCCCTTTGTCCCTTGGAGCACTTTTGTGTTCTTCCCAAGCTTTCCTTTTGCTTGTGATATTTCTATTGAGATATGGAGGATTGAAGTGGTGGAGGCCCAAGTGGGGGATTCAGTTTCTCCGGTTCGCAGATGTGCCATCAGAGGTTGTATCTTGTAATCTCTGATTTATATTAATAGAAATATCTTTTCCTGTCCAATAATGTGTGTTTGAATGAATATTTTATCCATGGGATCATGTCAAATGCTTTTACATTATTGATTATATATTCTAGAATAGATCTAACACCATGATATATAGAATGCTTGTATTGTCTACTTGTTGTTGAGGAAGTAACAGATCAATTCAAGCTGAAGATTGGAAAGCTCAATGAGGATCTACTTCAACCGTCCGGAATAAGGTACGAGGTCTGGTCCTTTAGTGTTAGACATTTAATTTCTATTGCATATTGGAAAGGATTGATTTCTAGAGTCAAGCTATCTATTGTGGTACCCCAAGCCATAGGAATCTCTCTCCGTAACACCAGCAGACTGGAAGGAATAAGAAAAAAGGAAAAAATAACCGTAAGGGTGGGAATAAAAATGAAAATGCTAATAATAATGACAAGAACACAAATAATGCTGGGGGGACACGCAGCCTAAATGTAAGGTGAAGTTTCCTTGTAAGTTGTGTAAGGACGATCACCTCACTCAATTGCACCCTCATACGGAGGATGCCTCGAAGTTCATAGCACAGGGCCCAGCTGTGTTTACTAATCCTTTACTCAATAATCAAAACATGAACTCGAGGACCATTGATTGTAGTTGTACGTCTGGTGGAACTCAAAACCCACTAGAGGCCACTAGTGGTCATGGTTGCATCAACATGGTGAGAGCTTCCAAAGTTGTGATACGTGTGAAAGATTATGGTTCGTCACAACCAGACCTTGGGAAAGAACGTTCCACACCCGAGAGCCCTTTGTGAATTGAAAATCCTATGGATAAACGTGAAGCTCCACCTCGCATTCCTAAGGGAGTACTAAAGCGTTTGAGGCAAAATCCTAATTCTGGAGCCTCCTAGAACTATTCAGTTGTCGAGAATTTGGGCCAGAATCCTTGTGCAATGTCCGTGTTAGAAGTGCTTCAGAATTGTCCTCCGCAGAGGAAAGCCTTATTGTCTGCTCTTGGGGTTAGTGACAATAGCTCTTCTTCCATTATCAAATTTGAAACCATGGGAGTATAATCTTGCTTGCCTTACTACATGTCTCTTTTGATTCATGTAGAGTGTCTCAACAACATCATCATGCGTACTATCATTGATGAAGGCGCTGCTGCTTCCGTGATGTATTTGTCTTGTTGGAAGGGCTTAGGTTCTCCCATGTTGTCTCAGTCTACCAACATGTTGATGGCTTTCGATGGTAGATCACTTTGGCCACATGGTATAATTCCTTCTCTAGAGGTCCAATTGGGAGGGAATACTGTCGTGATCAAGGTCGAGGTGCTTGATGCGCCCCTTGACTACAATATTTTGCTGGGTAGAAATTGGATATACAGTATGCAAGCAGTAGCTTCTTCCCTATTTCGAGTGGTATTATTTCCGTTTAATGGGAAGATTGTTACTATTGATCAAAATTCATTCCATAATCTAAGTGTCAATGCATCATCGAGAGCCTCTATCCCGATTATCGATCATTCTCAGTCGGCAATTGAGAATGTGGGTGTGGGTATGTATCCTTATCTTATGGGAACCTTTAGTTATCCTGCACCCGTTCTTACGATTGGGTCTATTCTTGGTGGGGCTTCATCCTCATTGAATTCGGTATCTTTTCACACTACTCATATGGAATATCCTTGGATTCTTGCTTCACTAAGTACTTCGAGTGTGCCTGTCGAGACAGACGTTTCGTTGCCTGCAATAATGGTGGCGTATCAAGAAAATATTGATCATGTTGCAGAGCCTAGTCCTTCCTCTTCACGGACGGAGGAGGAGAACCCTTATGTGCTGCCTGTATGGGAAGTAGAGTCATCTCACTCTCATAACTACCTTGATGATGTTTTTCCATCAAATGAAGCTATTCTTGAGGCCATGTCTGGGGTTGAGCAACCTTGGGAAGAGTTGCATCATTGATCATATTTCCTTCCTAAGCTTGATCATTTGGAGTGTGATGACTTTAAGGAGATTCTTAGTGAGAAAATTGGTAGCCCCGTGGTCCCATTAAGATCTCCTAGTCACATGGATGATGGGAACATGGCTAACTTCTCACCAACGATTCCTATCAATATTTCTCGTGATCATGGTAAGATTGAGAATGTCTACATTGGGGTGGCTTGTTCCCTTGATTAGATTAAAGAGTATATCGAGTTGTTTAAGGAGTTTCATGACATTTTCGCTTGTTCATATGAATAAATTCTAGGTATAGACCCTCGTATTGTCAAACATGAAATCAAGACCTATCCGAATGCAAAATCGGTTCGATAACGTTTGCGTGCCGTGAATCCTAGAAATGCACTCACCATTAAAGCTAAGATAGATAAACTGCTTAAATCTGGTTTGATCTATCTCGTTCCCTTGATGGAGTGGGTTCCAAATCCCGTTCTGGTGGATAAGAAGCAGGGAGCAATCTGAATATGCACTGATTTTCGTGACTTAAATCGATCTTGTCCTAAGGATAATTTCCCCACACCATTTATTGATCAAATTTTGGATGAGTGTGTGGGAAGTGAGGTATTTTCTTTTATGGATGGATTTTTGGGATATAATTAGATTCAAATTAAACTCGAGGATCAACACAAGTCCGCATTTATTTGTACTTGGGGTACTTTTGCATATCGGAAGATGCCCTTCGGCCTTAAAAACACCGGAGATACATTTCAACGGACCATGACCTTAATATTTCACGATCTTAAAACGATTATCGAAGTATATTTAGATGATCTCGCTGCTCACTCTCATTTGAGAGTGCATCATCCTTATCATTATATATTAGTGTTTGAAAGATGCCGTCATTATCAAGTTCGTTTAAATCCTCATAAGTGCATATTTTGCGTGCCAGTTGGTCGTTTACTAGGATTCATCGTATCCAAGGAGGGTATTAGAGTCGATCCCTTGAAGGTTGAGGCAATAATTCAATTGTCTCCTTTGCGTAATATTCAACACCTTCAATGTTTACAAGATATGGAAAAATTCTTGCAAAGGTTTGTGGTTAATTTTTCCAACTTGACTAAAGGATTTATGTGTCTATTGAAGAAGGACACCCCGGCTTTTTACTGGGATGAGCGAGCCCAAGATTATTTCGATGCTCTTAAGCGAGCCTTAGCAACGGCCCCCATGCTTAGTCCACCATACTATAGCCGTGAATTCTTGATTTATGTGTCGCGTCCCAGGAGACGGTTGGTATGGTTTTGGTTCAGGAGGATGAGGATCTCCATTAGCATGTCATATATTATTTGAGCCGAAACCTTATTGATGCGGAACTTCCCTATTCCCATGTGGAGAAGCTATCCTTAGCCACCGTTCATGCGGTTCAACATTTGAGACATTACATTCTCCTTCTCCAAACTTTGGTTGTAGCTCATATCAATCCATTTCAGTTTGTCCTCACTAGAAGGATGATTGGGGGGAAATATAATAAATGGATTGTGATTTTGCAAGAGTTTGATCTCGAATTTGTTTCGGTAAAATCGAAGAAATCATTAATATTTGCGGAGCTCATATAATATTTTCCAAACTTAGGGGAAGAGGAGGTTTATGAGGATTTTTTTGTTGATGAGCATATATTCCTCATCTCAATTGTGGACCTTCGGTATGGGGATATTATCATGTATTTGCAAACATTGAAGGTCCCTACTCACCTCTCATGGGATGAGCAGCAACGATTACATCATGTAGCAAAGAAATACCTCGTAGTGGATAACACTTTCTACCGTGGTGGGGTAGATTCCATTTTATGTCATTGTTTAACCCATGATGAGGCTAAGGTTGTGCTTAATGATTTCCATGGAGGGGCGTGTGGTGGTCATTTATCTGGGCTTTGTACAGCCAAAAAAATCTTGAGAGCAAGTTATTTTTTTCCGTCTATCTTCAAATATTGCATTAATGCAGCCAAGAAGTGCCACCCTTTCTAGGTGTTTGCACATAATATGCACTCTCGTCCAACCCCATTGCATACTATTATCACCGTCGGTCCCTTTACCAAGTGGGGGATTGATTTTATGGATTGCAACCCAGCTTTGGCTGGGGGGCATCATCATATTATTGTGGTTGTCGATTACTTCACGAAATAGGAAGAGGCTATGTCCACGGTTAAATCCGGTGGTGAGACAGACACATATTTCATTTTCAACCAGATTATCACCCAGTTCGGCATTTTGAAAGAGCTTGTCACTGACCATGGTAGGCAATTTCAGAACAAAATGATGGAAGAGTTGGCTTCCAAGTTAGGGTATAAGCAAGAGCAATCCTCTTCTTATTACCCTCAAGTGAATGGACAGGTTGAAGTAGTGAACAAGTCACTTAAGTCTATTCTCTAATTAACCATTACAAAAAGCAAGAATAATTGGCATATCACGTTGTATCCTTCTTTGTGGGCCTATTGAACCGCGGTTAAGACTGCCATTGGTTTTTCTCCCTATCAGCTTGTGCATGGGGTGGAGTTAGTATTACCAGTTGAATGTGAAATCCATTCTTTGAAGCTAGATGTGGAGCTTTTACCAGACACTTCCGCATTGGAAGGGTGTTTGATCCACTTAGAGCAGCTTGATGAGCAGCACCAAGATGCCTTAGTGGCTCTAGAGGTTAACAAGCATCGCGTTAAGGTCCAATATGATAAGTCTATCTATTTGAGGAAGTTTAGTGAAGGTGAATTGGTCCTTTGGTGGGATCAAGCTAAAGAACCCTTTCGGGTAGGAAAATTTAATCCCATGTGGCATGGTCCTTACGTGGTTAAATGAGTCTTAGACAAAGGTGCATATGAGCTGGTTGATTATGAAGGGACAGCCTTGGCAAATTCTAGAAATGGGATCTATCTCAAAAAATACTATGCATGATCTTCATCCAGGGCTGTTTTTTGTATATTATTGTACAATTTTGCATTGCATAGTTAGGTTTTCTTATGGTGATCGGTTTTGTCGATTAGCTTTCGTTTCTTATGGCAGATATTGATGGATTCTTCCATTTACATAGGATTCACTGATGGTGCTAGCCGCCACACTCAAAACCCAACTTCAACTGCTTGGGTGATCTATACTCCTACGGGTCAAGTATTGTCTTCAAGAGGTGTGTGTTTACTACCTTCCTCAAATAATGTTGCTGAATATAGTGCCATCATTGAGTTATTGCGTGATTCCATTTCACATGGTGTTCATTCTGTTCAGGTACACCTTGATTCGCAGTTAGTGGTTTCATAGCTTAATGACTTGTATCGCATTAGGGATCCGATATTATTACGAATATTCTTACGTGTTAGATTGCTAGAACGACAATTTGAGATTATAACATACATTCATGTTCCAATAATTTTTAATCAAGTTGCTGACTCATATGCTAACTATGTGTTAGATTGGCATTTGTTTCACAGACCATAAGCATATCACAAACACATTTTACACACATGTAAATAAAAAAAAAATCGATCATCATAAAAAAAAATTTCATTAAGTTGAAAAAGGGACGTCATAATACATAAGTGTCATATACAAATCAGGGCTTCCGAGCCACCAAAACATACTACACGGTCATACAAAACATATACACCCAAGTCTCTAAGCCTGAGTTGGAGGAGGATTCTAATCATGATAGCACACTACGGCTCTAGATAGCTGATGAAATAGTCGAACCCATGCTCGTGGTACTCCAACCACCTGGCGCTGCATGGCCTCAGGCAAGTCCTCGACTTGCGCCATGGGTACTCTATGTTTCAAATGAGCAAAGTTTGTGTGGATGATTTGGAGTGTCCACTCCACATATTCGGCCATATTATCATCACCTCTTCCCCTTCGTTGATGAAGAGGAAATCCATCTAGCCGTCGTGGTCCTACATCTACATATACATGACAGATTTTCACCATGTGTCGTCACACCAAAAACATGTCTTTTGAGTTCATATATCAAAAAACACAAAAAAAAAATTCAAAAATTAAAAGTGGGTTTGGGATTCTTTACCTACGTCTCCATAAGCCGCTCCTAGTGGTAGGGGCATATCTGGGTCTCTATGAAAGTCTATCCCTGCACAGGGGTAGTCATCTGTGGCGACAATTTGTCTCTGCCACCATGAAAAAAACTCTGTTGGGTAGGGGTTAGCCACCCTGCCACCTCCCATTCCGCGCATGACATTATCCCAGTGTCGCTGGGTTGGATCCCGAACTCCATGTGGAGCAATGTCTACTCTAGGTCTTATCCCTGGCACCCGCTCAAAGAAAAATCTGTTTAGTATGCTGCCAAACCCAAAGTTTCACACTCTACCCATCTTGCATTCACTGAGCTGTTGTTTCATGTTACTCAGCAGCATAGTACTCCAGTCATATATCGTAGGTCGCATACACTCTATTGCATAGAACATCATTGGTCGTGAGGCCTGGTGGAGTGAAGTCAAACCCGCAATATTTCCTAATGCCAAAAGTATGGCTTTCAGCCCCAGAATCTGAATAGTGTTTGTTGGGATTTGACTCCCAACCTTCTCCGTATCTGGAAAGTAGTACACAGCTATGTAATCATCTATGGTCAGCCCACCTCCTGGCCCACGAGATCGGAGGTTCACCACCTCTCCTCGCCGGGACATGTTTGTGATGAAATATATGTCCTCAACCTCAATGCTGAGCAACATCCCATCTATCTGAAATTTTTCAGACTCTGGATCCCAATAGTCTACCAGCAGTTGGAGTAGTATTCGTTTGGCCCTCAGGCTGCCAAGACACCAAAACTTGTACAAGCCACATGCCCGTAATGCTTGTTGAGCCATGAGATTAGCTTGAACAAATTCCTCAACATCACCATGTTCTCTCTCTCTCTCCACTCTAGTACCATCCTGCACAAAAAACCAAATTTTTGAAATTTTTACCCATTTTCTATGGTTTTTTACCGTTTCTAACCGTTTGAACTAATTTGATGTTTTAGGAGCCCATTTTGAGTGCGATTTGACCATGGCTTTGACCCATTCGTGCCTATTTCAGGTATTATGTCTAAACTAGAATTTAGGTTAGGTTTCACAACCATTTACACTTTGCATAACCTTATGATTGTTTCATATTAACCTTAGGCACAGACCCATTCCATCTTGTCATGGAACCTTCTTGCTACTTTTAGAAGTGACGTTGTGAATGATAGAGCTTTCCCATACATGGGTAACCTAGTTAGATCCTGTTTTGCATTTGGTGCCCATGTCGACATTTATGATTTAGGGTGTGGGAGTCCTTTGTATAGTACTGCCATGACTTTGAGCAAGAGCTTCATAATCCTCTTAAACTCTATGCTGGCCATTTCCCTAGGAATCCCTTGTATATGTCAAGTTGTAATTGCATTATCATGAGTTTTGATTTCCTTATTGAGCCTTACGTCGAATTCCATGACTTTGATTATCATCCATATAGCCTAAGCTTGTCTAATGTCTAGCCAAGCAGGGCCTTTGTATATATATTTTGCAGCTTGATTCCCCATTTTTACCAGGAGGAGACTTTCCCCCGAGTGTCGTTATCCTGCACATGTTTTCTTGCATTAAGCATAGGTATGTTCCAATGCTTGGAACTAGTTTGTTTGTCCCTTGACACTTGTCTCCTCCTAGATTTGTAACTATAAAGCAATTTTATTCTTTTTCAAGATGTTCAAAATATCTAAAAAAGTCCAAAAAAAAATTAAAAACCAAAATGATGGATAGGAAAAGTTGTTATCTTTGGCAGTAGTCGAGTCATGTCTCCTTCAAACATAGCACTGTATATCACATCCGTTGGTTGGGTTAATAGTTTGACTTCAGGAGCTGTACTCGTTTCTATGAGTTTATCTCCACCGACTGGTTAAGCTTCTAGTCTCTATGGAGCCTCTATTGATGCCTTCTATGTTGCAGAGATGTCCCAATTTTGTATATCGAGTCTATGTTGCCTACATTCAGTCACCATTTTCCTTTATGCTCTTGTTCGAAGGAAGTTGAATCCTGATTCGGCCATTCCTCAGTTGTCTTGACTTTGCATGTCAGCCATTCCTGGTACTATTACTGGTTCATGCACATCTTGTTCAAGTCCTTCCACATTATATAGCGTGGCTGATGGGGGATGCCTTAATTCCCTCCTTCCAGTGGATTCCATCCCATCGACTTCAAATCATTTATTCTAGGATAGGATTCTAGAGTCATTTGAGTGCCTTGAGACTTACAGTCGTCAGTGGTAGGTTCTCTTGCCATCAACAGTTTTGGGAATACATCAATGTCCCCTGATCGATGGCTTCTTTCAAGTGTTTGACCTCAACACATCTATTCACACTTGTTAGATTGAACTATAGTACCTTGATTCCCATTTTCATTATCGGTGGGTGATCTCACGTTTGTTAACGGTATACATCAATGACCTGTAATCAGACGATGGACTACTATGTTCGACCTCGACACCTCTATTCACATAGTAGGACATGTACTCGTAGCGGTTTATGTAGAAGAATTTCCAGATTGGTGGCATTCCACATATGCTACCTCCTTGATCATGCCAGTGTTCATGAGATTTCAGCTCTCATGACTTGATTCCAGTGTATGTCAGATATCTTCAGCCATTATGGAGATATTGATCCATTGTATATCTTGAGTTTCTATGGAGATCTTGATCCTTTGTATATCTTCATCATGGAGATTCTGATATATTATATATTGTAAGTGGAAATGACCACACATGTCACATTTTGTATATCATGCCTATTCATGGCCATTGTACTCTTATGTATCGAGGACTGCTATATGTATTTGTAGTCATATGTAGAGATTGATTATTTTACTATACTGATGGATGGCTGGTTCTTCCACCTGGTTCTTCATCACTCCACTTCTGGGATGGATTTATAATGTATTTCGGCCATCATGTTGCCCCTATGACCTCACACATTAGGGGGCATCTGTTATAGCTGATTTTACCACACATTTATGGCCTTCCTTGTCCCTCTGCAAACTCTTTGGACCCCATGGACCAATATTGTACCTTTGATGTTTCCAAGATCATCCCTAAAATCACCTGTTATTTGTTGTACACGAATTTTAATCCCTTTCTTGCGTATATACGCAGATGTTGACCTCAAATCTGTGTACATCAGGATGTGTGCATCAGTCCAAATATTTTTGGATTTTTCCTTGATGTATGTCTGAACCACTTGTAGCTTGGCCTTCCATATGCCTTGAGATCGCTCAGATTTGACCCTCCATTACCCCTTTGGAGTACTATATAAGGAAATCCTTGGATATTGTGAGCAATTCAAACTAGAAAGTGAGTAATTTGAACCACATGAGAATCTAGGAGCGTTAGTGAGGTTCACAAATCAAATTTGGGTGCAAGATTCAGCAAAAACCATCAAATTACAGTTAAATTACACACAATGATAGTTGGAAACAACATCATTTTGGACTGTCTAACTCTAAAATTGTTATTAACAGGTTTATAAATACATCATAAGAGTTTTGAATGGATTTGGAAGCCAATTGTGAGCAAAAATTCCAAAATTGCCAAATTGGCATCAAACCCGCTTAGGTGGGCCAATCTCGTCCCAAATCTCTCCAAATGGCCATGAATTGCTGAAGTGGCATGGATGATGTGTGCTAGGTCAATGATTACACCTTGGATAGCATGGGTGTGGAAAAATGGATGGTTTAGACTCTCAATGCAACATTAATTGCACCAAATCAAGCCAAATTTGGGCAAAATCCCACTCTAGCGCCCCAAGTCAACTTGCCTATCCACATTCAATGAATGGGAGCACACCAGAAATGATGGCTGTGCATATGTGGCTGGATTACTAGGTTGTAGTACCCATGTGGTTCATAGAACCTCAATTTGACATGGCTTGTGTCCACCTAAGCAACCCTAGTCCACCTCATAGTGTATTAAAGCTTAAAAAAGCAATAAATTGACTAATTAGTGTAACTAAGGTACTAATGATGGATTACTGTTCTAACACCCTCCCTTAATCCAACAACTAAGTATGCTTAGAAAATGATGAAGGCCTTGGAAAAAATGGCTCAATTCACCTCAAGTACATAATCAGAAATTTCAATTTTTATTTGTCCATGTGAAATCGAGGAAAGAAGGAAAACCACATGGGAAAAACCCTCCCTCAAGAATAGAAATGGGGCTGGAACTGCAATTATATTACAAAAAATTACCATCCTTCACTCACCCCAAGTAAATATCGCAGGTAAGTGAAGGTATTCTCAGTGAAATCCTTAGTAAAAATGTCGACAGTTTGCTCGGTGGATGGAAAATATTGCAATGAGATCACCCTGTCATGCACTAAGCCCCGAATGTAATGCATGTGAATCTCTATGTGCTTTGTCCTCTTCCTCTGTAATATATTAGTAGATATATTGATGGCACTCTGATTATCCACCCAAATGTTGGTTGGAGAATCAATTGTGACACCAAACTCCCAAAGAATTCCCTCCAACCAAACACACCGAGTTGCAGCATTGACTACTGCCCTGTATTCGTCCTTTGCTGATGAAAGTGAGATGGTGTGTTGTTTATTACTTGAACAAAAAATAGGACCCTTAAAAATCATGAAGAAGAAACCTGATGTTGACTTTCTATCAATTGGGTCACCGGCCCAGTCTGAATTAGAAAATCCAGCTAGTTGAAGTGAGGAACTAGCTGTGTAGTGCACTCCGAACTTCTTAGTTCCCTGGACATACTGAAGAATTATTTTAGAAGCCTTCCAATGGAGCTCATGTGGCTGGTGCATGTGTCTTTCTACAACACTCACACCATAAGACAAATCAGGTCTTCTATGAGTGAGGTAGAGAAAGCTACCCACTAGTTTCCTGTAGAGTGTGATATCCACCATTGGGGAAATGCCAAATTCATGCAATTTAATACCATAAAGAAAGGGAGACTTGGCTGCCTTACACTCAACCTTATTAAATTTATTCATCAGGTATGAAGCATATTGTGGCTGACTCAGCATGATTCCCTTACCATTTTGCTCAATTTTTAAGCCCAAAAATTTCCTTAGCAATCATAGGTCTGTCATAGAAAATTCACTGTGCAAAGAGTTCTTAATTTGGCCAATTGAATTGGTGTAGAAACCTATAATAAGAATATCATCAACATAAAGAACAATGACCTGAAATTTAACATCATTTTTCTACAAATACACATTAGGGTCTTATTTTCATCTTGTGAATCCAATTGAAAGCAAGAAAGCATCCATTTTTGCATACCAAGCCCTGGCGGTTTGCTTGAGTCCATACAATGATTTTTTCAGCCTGCATAACAATGAAGGATCCTCTTGGAAACCTTCAGGTTTCTGCAGATATATCTCCTCATGTAGTTCACCATGCAAGAAAGCACTCTTTACATCCATGTGGTGAACCTCCCAACACTTACTAGCTGCTAGTGCAAGAACTAGTCTAATTGAGTCCATCTTTGCAACATGTGAAAAGGTCTCCGTGTAATCAACTCCATGGACCTGAGAATATCCCTTAGCCACTAATCTAGCCTTATGTTTTATATCAAAACTCTCAACAACAAGTTTGGTCTGGTAGACCCATTTACATTGAACAACTTTCCTCTTGGGAGGAAGGGGAACCAATTCCCATGTATTGTTCTCTTAGAGGGACTGAAGCACATCTTCCATTGCTGACTTCCATATTGGGTCTGTACAAGCTTGTTGATATGCCTGTGGGTCAGAATTGATTAGCATGTAACAGTGCTTAGCAAGAGCACTATCACTTGCAAATGAAGCCTTACTAGTTTGTGATCTAGTTTTCCTAGGCTCTTGGGGATTGTTGAGCCTCATTTTATTATCATTTTTGGCGCTGAAATAACACATTTAAATGCATATTTTATTATCTTTCGTGTATTTTATGTCATGCAGATCGTTATTCAGCACAAGGTAAGAACAAATTTAATGTTTATTCAACTTTGGTTATTAATATCATTTTTATGATTTTATTAACTCAAATCTATATTATTTAAAGCATATTTAATATATTAATTGATTTACATATTTGTTTGCAGGTTATGTAGTATGATTAGGTGAATTTATAAATAAAATGCATTCATCTTTCCATTCATCTTGATCTACGCAATCGTTGTCCAGCTCATCATGCAGCTCACCGTCCAGCTCGTTAATCAGGCTACACGCTGTCCATAACCGATTTCAAGCATTAAACGTTGAAGCAATATGCAAACCATTTTGTTGACCACATGGCCAGGTGATAGCATAATCAACAATCTAGAAGGATAGCGGGTGCATTAATTTCTTCATTTTGTTTTCATTGCTCACACATTCAAAGGAGTGAGCATTCTAGAGGATTGTCGCTGTCACGATGTTGTTGCTTATTATCTCATCATCCAGCCCGTTGTGAAAAATTCGTTGGTGGTTTTCCATGTTGCCTTAAATTAACGCTTAGTGTATCCAGCTCACAATGCAGCTAGTTGTTCAGCCTCCCATCCAGATCGCCCATCAGCCTGCGCACTGTAAAATATAAAATAGCCTGCAAATAAATTGTTATCAGCGTGCCTAGGTAATAAAGCCGTGTTTTGGATAGCGCACCAGCTTGCAATTTCCTCTGCTCGCCACCACTCCACCAGTCACGCAGAAAGAGGAGTAGTTACACCACGATGATGCCCTGTTCACACCGAAGAGAATCCTACATGCCACGTTCACAATGAAGAAAACTAGACTTACACCAAAGAAGGGATATGCTTATGTGCTGGCCTGTAAACTGTTATTTCCTTTTATGATTGACTAAATTTAGAAGAGCAGTCAACCACTAAAGGGTCAACTTGCTCAACCTATTGAAAACAGTGTGTATAAAAACACTTCCATACAGAGAGATAGGGGATTGATCAATCCATTAGATAGATAGTTAGTTTGTTTTGATGGAAGGATATTGTAACTATGTTCCTTCTGTTTAATAAGAACTCTACATTTTGTTGTTTATGACTGTGTGTGCAAGCATTCACCAGGCATTATCCATTATTGCTGAGAGGGCCCCTTGACAATCTGTGGTTTCTATTTTTGTATGAGTTTTTGTTATCTCATCCTTTTAGATAAGTAGTTTTATTTCTAATTTGTTTAGGTAGTTAAGTGCTTGCGATTATTTATTTATCTATTTCCTGTAGCATGTATCTGTTGTAGTTAATAAAATTCATACTATGCTGCTAATGTAGTTTTTGTTTATAAATGGCCGGTCATCTATAGTTTGCTTTCAGGTTTGCTTTTAATCCTTTCGTTCTTAGCTTATTGTTCAGTCTTATTTACAAGCATATATAATAGGTTGTTTTTTAATTTAGATAGATTAAGTCCTGTTTATTCCTATTATAATTTTATGCAATTTAAATTCCAGTTTGTTTATTAATATCAATGATTTTCGTATTTTCATGTATTTGTTTTTGTTTATTTCACTGTTAAATACGATGATTAATTAGGTTTGAATTCTGTCTTTCTGCATCTTGTTTTCTATGCACAAAATCAGCTGATAATTAAATCATTTAGATATGTTTTTATTATTTTCTGTATACAGCTTCTCATTCGGACTATGTGTCTGGACTGTCATTCGGACCTCCTTCCAGATTACTGTCCAGCCTTCCAGCCGACCTTTAATGTTCTTAGTTTATTTTTAAACCTGTTTTCAGTTCTGTTTCTTTGGCTTTTTGATTATGCTCTTATGTAGTCATTAGATAATAATTATGTTTTTATTTGAACCGTAGATTAGATTGTTTTAAAGTATTTACTAAGTTTTATCTTTAGTTTTATCTTTCCAAGTCATGCTTTGAATTATGCGTTGTGATTTTGTTCCTTTTAATTTCCGATTTCCTTCTTTAATACTATTGTAATGTTTTGAAATTATGTTTGATTTATTTCTTTGTATATGGATTTGTAGGGTTAGGTGTGTTAATTTCTAGTATACTAGTATCTTGTCAATTTATCATAGTGATAAGACCTATTCCTTTCACTTTGTGATTATTGAAAAGACTTGTAGAAAAGAACTTAAAATCATCTTTATTAAGTTTTCTACTTGCTTTTCTTTATTCAGTTTTCTATTCACTTATTAGTTAAGTCTTCCTTGAACCCCAACTTTTCAAGTAGTTGTTGATAATATATATTTTCAGTCAGAAATTGTTTGTTTATAAATTATCTAGTTGTTGTGATTGTATTTCCAAATATGTACTTTCTGTGAATAGTTAGCCCTTGAAGTTATCTAATAGGTTTTGTTATATTCTCATTTGTTAGTTAAAATAATATAGTATGATATTATCCTAGTCTGATGCTTTGTTTTAGTTCAACCATATTACTAATTTAGGAGTTTGACTCGGTTTTTCATTTTGAAGATTTTTCAATCTTTTGTTTTATTAAGTATTTCTATAATGCCCTAGGAAACCCTCTACCTTTGTATATATTTTGTAGCAACTCTCAGTCTAAGAACCCCGATCGATAATTAAATATTAGGTGTATTCAAGATAGTAGAACACATCCAAACATTTTGTTATTAATTCAGTCGAGATAACACCCAACAGGGATTGCCTGCCAATTCCCTAGCTGCTTGCACAATTTTTTTAGCCCATTTGTGCCTAGATGGTGACTCATCTAAAGCAATATCATCTTTAGTAATATTCATATCATAATTTTCAGAAAAAACAGAGCATGTTTCATCACTTACATCTTTGAATGGTTGAGGAGAGGAGAAATCCCCCGGTGCAAGTTCAAAGTCTGGAATTGGCTCTTCTTCGAATTTAACACTTCTTTCAACAAAAGTTTTGCTGGTGGATGTGTCAAAGAGCTTGTACTCTTTGGTTTCCTCACCATATACAACCATGAGACACTCCTTGTTTTGTGGCTACAAGTTTTTCCTCTTCTCTGAAGGAATTCTTGTCCATGCTTTTGTCCTCAATATCCTGAAATTTGAGACATCTGGCTTTTCACCAAACCATGCCTCGTAGGGTGTCAACGCTTTCACTAATTTGTGGAAGGATCTATTCTGAATGTGAGAAACACAACTGATGGATTCAACCCATAGCTTGGGATTAAGTTCCCTCACTTCTATCATGCAAGTTGCCATCTCTTTGAGAGATCCATTCTTTCTCTCTGCCACACCATTTTGTTGTGGTGTGTAGGGAGTTGAGTGTTGCATTTGGATGCCACACTCCTCACAAAGTTGCTGTAGATTCTTATTCACATATTCCTTTCCATTATCAGTCCTAAGGAATTTGATATTCTTCCCACTCTTATTCTCTACTAGTGATTTCCAAACTTTGAGTAGCTCAAACACCTCAAATTTTAATTTTAGAAAATACACCCAGCAAAATCGAGAGTAGTCATCAATAAATGTAAGCACATACCTAGATCCACCATATGAGGGAGTGGGTAGTGGACCAATTAGATAAAAATGCACCAAACCAAGTGGTTTTGTTTCTCTCATTTCCTTCCCCTTCTCGTAGCTCTTCTCAGGATGCTTCCCAATCACACATCCAATACATGCTCCAGTAGCCTTGTTGAATTTGTGGAATACCTTCCACCATTCCTTCTTTGTGAAATGTTTGGAGATATCTGTAATTCATGTGGCCAAACCTCTCATGCCATAGTTTGGAGACTTCATTGGCATGTGAGTGAAGTTCTTGATCACTGGAAGTAGGTAGGAAATTAGATAATTTGTACATTCTCTCATGATGATTAGCATACCCAAATGCAACAACTTGGTCTGTTGCGATTTCATAAATCTCTACAGAGTCAGTAGTAAAGATTGCTCTCTTTGGCTCTCCTATATGGTTCATCTAGTAGAATGACAACAAATTTGCTGCAAGGTCCGGTACATACAGTACATCACTGAAGAACCCATGGTCTAAATCAATTCTCCCAATCCCTTTGGTCTGGAGTTCATAATCATCTCCCATTCGAACTGCTGGGTCAACATTCGAACTCATGGAGGAGAAGAATTCTCCCCTGGATACCATATGCCTAGAAGCACCTGAATCAATAATAAATGATGAGGAATTATAAGTACCTGCCACTAATGGATGACATTTCTCCTTGCCTTCACTTGAACTGGAGTTTCCATCTTCTTCCTAGCACTATCAGGAGCTAGAATGTTATTCTTCTCCAGCAGGCCATGGTGTATATGGTTTTCTTCATGCATGAGATTTCTGGATACCATAGGCTTGTGGCAATAAGAGCATTTAGCCTTCTCTTTTCCTTTCTTCTCCATTTCCTTGGGTGGATTCATAGATCCCTCACTGGATTTGGGTTTTTTCTGATTTCTTCTTGTCCAACAACTTTGAATTCTTGGACTTGGGTTTGCCCTTTACTAAATTCGAAACCCCCACTGCTAGTGCTTGATATTTGGTCTTGATGGAACCCATTTGGACCAATTTGTCCTGCTCTTGAGTGAGTGACTCCATGAAACTTTCCAGACTTGGCATTTTCCAATTTCAAAGGGTGAGTTTGCCTGAGTGAAATGTACTTACAAAGACTGAGAACTCTGGCCCCAACTTCGAAAGTATAGACAATATCAATTGATATTCCTTCTTCTCAGTCCCACATTGTTTTAACTGCAATACAAGTGATTTGAACTTGGTGAAGAAGTCCTGGATTGTGTCATAGTGCACTGGGCTCAAGCTTATCAGCTCATTCTCAAGCTGGTGACCATGTAGCTCATCAGTTTTTCCAAATAGAGACTCAAGCTTCTCCCAAACCTCCTTTGGTGATGTCAAACTGTCAAGGTGGAACAACAACTCTCTTGAGATTCTCAAACACAACAAACCATATGCTTCATCCAACTTTTTAAAATACTTGGCTTTTTCTACAATAGAATTTGGTTCCACTTCAGTGCCCATAGTAACTCTTAAAATCCCCTTGGCTCTCAATTGAATCACCGTCTCTGCCTTCCATTCAAAAAAGTTGAAAGGTGTTAGCATGATGTGGGTAGCCTCCATTACTTCCTGCGCCGATGGTGGTGAAATTGCTAACTGGGTTACACTCAACAATTTGATTTTATCTGGAATTCACTAACAAAGCAGCTCAAATCCACTAAGAATTTGTCCTGCAACTCAAAAATATCCAACCAGCTCTGATACCATGTGAGAAATTTGAACCATAAAGTGATTAATTCAAACCATAGGAGAATCTAGGAGCATTAGTGTGGTTCACAAATCAAATTTGGGTGCAAGATTCAGCAAAAACCATCAAATTACAGTTAAATTACACACAATGATAGTTGGAAACAAGATAATTTTGGATTTTCTAACTCTGAAATTGTTATTATTAGGTTTATAAATACATCATAAGAGTTTTGAATGGCTTTGGAATCCAATTGTGAGCAAAAATTCCAAAATTGCCAAATTCGCATCAAACCCTCCTAGGTGGGCCAATCTCATCCCAAATCTCTCCAAATGTCCATGAATTGCTGAAGTGGCATCGCTGATGTGTGTTGGGTCAATGATTACACATTGGATAGTGTGGGTGTGGAAAACTGGATGGTTTAGACTCTCAATGCAACATTAATTGTACCAAATCAAGACAAATTTGGGCAAAATCCCACTCTAGCGCCCAAAGTCAACTTGCCTCTCCACATTCAATGATTGGGAGCACACCAACAATGATTGATGTGCATATGTGGCTGGTTGAATAGGTTGGAGTACCCATGTGGTTTATAGAACCTCAAATTGACATGGCTTATGTCCACCTAAGCACCACTAGTCCACCTCATAGTGTATTAAAGCTTAAAAAAGAAATAAAATTAACTAATTAGTGTAACTAAGGTACTAATGATGGATTAATGTTCTAACAGATACAATGAAGGGGAGGAATTTAAGACCAAGAAAACTATTGTCCATTGTTGCCATGGATTTCTTATACTTGAGTATGCATCCCTTTGTCCCTTTGGAGCACTTTGTGTTCTTCCCAAGCTCTTCTTTGCTTGTGAGCTTTCTATCGAGAGATGGAGGATTGAGGTGGTGGAGGCCCAGGTGGAGGACTCAGTTTCTCCGATTCACAGACGTGCCGATAGAGGTTGTCACTTGTTTAATCTCTGATTTGATTAATAGAAATATCTTTTCATGTCCAATAATATGCATTTGAATGAATATTGAATCCATGGATGTGTTTAATTGATTATACATTGTTGATTATATATTCTAGAGTAGATCTAACACCATATTATATAGCATGCTTGTCTTGTTTGCTGTTGTTGAGAGCAAATTGCTAACACAAGCGGGATTGGAAAAAACTCAACGGGGATCTACTTCAACTGTCCGGAATAAGGTATGATTCGAGATCCTTTGGTGTTAGATGTTTTATTTCTCTTGCATATTGGGAAGGGATTGATTTCTTTGGTTTCTCTATCTATTGTGGTACACCCCAACCCATAGGAAGTTTCTCTCCGTAACAACAGGTCCAAGAGGAAGCGATAAAACAAGCGTAGATAATCACAACCCTGAGAGTTTGTGCACTAGAGTGGTACATGAAGTTTTCTATAGTCCCAGCAAGAGCTGTGCTGAAAACACTCGATCAAATTCGAGTGGGATTAATAGAAGAGTTTAAAAAGATGAAATATGAGTCATAGTGCATCACAGAAATTAAAGAAATCAAGCAGTTACCTACAAAGTTGGTTTGGAAGTTTGACCAAAGATTTAAAACATTGATGACCAAATTAAGATTTCAGATGTCAGACATGCAACACAAGGAATGGTTCATTACAACATTGTTGTTGTACATCTGACTCCCATTGATGCAACAGAAGATTGTGTCTCAAACAGAATCTCTGAAGATAGGAATGAAGTTGGAATTCTCACTGATTGGAGAGAGCAGCGCAGGAATGATGCAAATTCACTTGCAACTAAAAAACTTTACGCTGCAACTCCAAGACATTAAGAAAGGAAAAGAGTTTCAATAATAACTCTAGTGTACCCAATGTAGAACAAAGGGACACCATAGAGATAACTGCTTGATTCTCATGAACTATGTCGCAACAAGAGCATCGAACCCAATAAATACACAAGGGATTCCTTGATGTAGAATATATCAAACCCAAGGTCATCGGTTGGAAGAGTGCTTGTAATTGCATAAGATTTTAAGTGCACCCACTAGTCTATATTGTAAGTTTGTAAATCTGTAGGACATTATGAGAAAGAATATAGAGCATACCAGCTACTGCAGGAGAAAACATTGGATACCTACTTGATGAAGAATGATGAGCAGATACAAGCCAAACAAGCGCAAGATCAATATCCATCTGCTCAACAACCCAATATCAACAAAATATGTATCCTCAACCCCAATATAAACAGAACCAATATCCACCGTAGAAACACTACCCTCAACCTAATGGGGGTGGAAATTTATGGGGTCGAGGACAAAAACAAGGAGGAGGAGGATTTGGTCACGAAAGAGGCCAAATCATATGCTATAATTATGGAAAACCAGGACATTTTGCTCAATATTGTGCAAGTCCTATGAAGGCATGTTCATATTTCAAAGATATCGACCACACCGTTGAGGAATTCCCTAAATTGATTGCTAAGTGGCATGCCAAGAATATGGGAAATCCAGTTCCCCTACAAAATCCCAACCTAAATCCTAACCAGAACATCCAAATGATTTTCGTTGATCTGAGAGAAGCAAACGTTTTTTTCATGACAAGAGGAGATATTGTGATTGGAGCAGATCAAAATGCACAACATGAACAACCATAGGTGTGACCGAAAACAAAAAAGAAAGTATCGTTTGATGCCTAGAGAGAAAAGGAAATATTCTTGGACACCCAAGCAGAATTTGTTGAACAAAATCAAGCATCGATGTCTTCTCCCACATTACCGAGAGGACAAGTAAGGGATATTCCTGAAAGATTCGATCGACTATTTCGGAATCAACCGACCGGAAAGGTTAGTATACTTAAAGAATTTTTCAAAATTTGCTTATCACTAATCCACAATAAATATGTTATCGTATAATTGACAACTTTAATAGAAGAAACTTAGGACAAGTTGCGACCAGACATAAGACTTCACCATGTGGGAAAGAGATTAAAAATCGGTCGCGAGCTAAGAATGATTACGCAAATAGGTGATTATGATATGGATTATATCATTTTAGAATTGGGATCTAATGTTAATATTTTGAAAAGACAGACATGGGAAAGCATGGGAAAACTGTTATTGAATTGGTCTCCCATTAAGCTCAGGATAGAAAATCAGTCGAAGGTCCTACCTATTGGTCGAATGAATTAGGTACCTGTCGAAGTAGAAGGTCTGAGAACATATGCAAATTTTTAATTGATCGACATTGTCGATGATACACACACATATCCTGCACTTTTGGGAATAGACTAGGTAATAGAAAACCATACCATCATACATTTAAGAGAAAAATATTAACATTTGAAGATATAGAGATATGGGTGGTCGCACCAATTGATCTGCTAAAAGGACAGAGATATGTCAAACCAATGCACAGTGAAGGACAAGGTGACTATATTAACCATATCTATAATATCTCATCTGCAAGAGATGATTATATAAATCCAACAACTGATGGAAATTTGAGTTGGTGGAGTGTTAGCTCCAGTACATCTGATTTAGGTGAAGCATTCAAAAATTGGAAGAATCAGATGCACGAAGTATTTATGAGGAAATGTGCAAGAATCACAAGGTATGTGTGACAATTAGGAGTTGAGGAAAGTGACCTACCTACATACAATGGTTTACCTAACCTTTCACCTTTTCTAACGGAGTTTGAAGTGAACGTTACATCATCACAACGATTGTTCACCTTGGACATTGTGCTTGAAGATACACCTGCCAAATGGTGGGGTACACATAAAAAATCTATCTCTGAATTGCCGTAATGTAGAATACTACTGGAGATCTTATTTGGAGAAGAGATCAATTATACTGGTCGCAAGTATATAGGACTCGCAAATCCTATCGATCATATTGAGTATTGACGTACGATATGGATCATATTGAGTATTGACACACAATATGGAAGGCATATCCATGACAAGAGTGGGTTTATCACTTCATACATACACTAGACCTGATACTAAGGAATTGCTATACATCAGTTGACTTGTGACAAGGAAATATTGAATGGGAGGAGTTAGCTACTAGATTCATGCATACATTTAAGTTCATAGATTACCACCCTTCCATTGATGCTCCATTACAACTGATGAAAGCGAAGATATCCCTATCGTGATGAAATTTTTTAACCAGAACAATGCGACAATTCACCAATGGATGGAATGCTACAACATGACAAGAGATCTTGATGATGATGAACCACTCGACATAAACATTCCAGAATATGAAGGTACATAGAGTGGAAGGGCTTGTTATTTCTAGCGACCAATTCTTGAGTTCACTCAAAACTAAGAAAGTTAATATTGGCTCACCAAAAAATCCAAAGTTTTCCAATATCAGAGACTATTAAGATGATGAGACTATAGGAAAGATCACAGACTTATTTCTTGAGTTCTAGAATATGCTCCCTACAAAATTTTCAGAGATAAAGGGGATCGATGGAGATCTAGGAGAGATGAAAATAGCTTTTAGGCCCGATGCAAAACTGGTCAAGCAACAACCATACCGACTGAATCCATGGTTTAAAGAGAAATTAAAAGCAGAGCTGGGCTGAATGTTAGGCGTGGGTATTCTATATCTTATCAAAGAATCAGAATTGATCAGCCCGATACTAGTGCAAGACAAAAAGGCTACGGGTGAAGTAAGAATTTGCTTCAACTTGAGAAAACTAAATGATGCTTGTTTGCATGACCCATTTCCAACTCCATTTACAGATGAGGTGAAAAAGAGTGTCGAGAGTTAGGAGATTTATTCATTCACTAATGGTTTCTTTGGCTACCATCAAATTCACATCACAAAGGAATATCAACACAAGACCACCTTTATGACGGAGTGGGGGTGTTTCCAGTATACGGTATTGCCCTTTGGACTTAAGAATGGTCTTGTTATTTTTTCTAGAATAGTAGTTGCTTCCTTTAAATATTTTATTCACAAACTTCTTGAAGTCTACTTCGATGATTAGAAAATTTTGGGCTCATTAAGAACCATATTGAGAGCCTTAAGATGATGCTGTAATGTTGTCTCCAGTATCAAATTTCATTAAATTTTAAGAAATGCATCTTTTTGTGCCCCATTTGGAATTTTGTTGGTACGTGTGATTTGTCCCAATTGAATGTTGATCGATCCTGCTAAAATTGCAATAATCCTCGACCTACCACTACCAACCACAGTTAAATGATTGCAAACAACATTGGGACACACACGATAGTACAAAAAGTTTATCAAAGGGTATGTAGAGGTGACTGCTCCAATGGAAAAGTTACTGAAGAAAGATGTTAAGTTCCAGTGGATAGAAAATTGCCAAGAGAGTCTGGGCATGTTGAATAACAAGATGGTTACAACACCCATACTTGTACTTCTATACTAGATGAAAAATTTACATGTACATATCGATGTGTCATCTGTCGTGCTCGGCATGGTACTAACACATCCTGTTGAAGGGTTGATTGACCATCCTATAACCTTGGCCAATAGGAAATTATCTATTAACATAGAAGAATTATACAATGAAAGAAAGAGAAGGGTTAGCAATGGTATATGCTCTCCATAAATTTAGACACTACTTATTGGGTGGACATTTTAAAATGTACACATACCATTCTGCATTGAAATACCTGGCCAATAAGATAGTGTTGGGGGGGGGGGAGATCTGTTGGTGGCTTCTCCTCTTCCAAGAATTTGATTTTGAAGTAATTGTTAAACCTGATTGATTAAACTTGGGACCAAAATATATTTCAAGGATCGAAAGTGGTGAAAATCCTGGTAAACTGGATGATAGTCTCCCTAATGCACAATTGTTTGTGATAACCATGTTTGATGATCAATATAGAGATGTCATACAATTTTTTAATACAGTTATGCACCAACTGAATTCACCACTACGTATAATATACAGTTGGTTGTGCGAGTTGCATACTTCCAGTTAATTGTAGGACAATTTTATAAGATGGTTCCTCATTAGATTCTTTGTCATTGTGTCTTAGAACATGAATGGCCATTGATATCAAATGAAGCACATACAGGCATCAAAGGAGGCCACTATGCTGGAAAATAAATGGTGCACAAGATTTTGAAAGCAGGATTGTGGTGGCCAATTATGCATGCATATGCCCAGGATTATTGTCACAACTATGATATCTTACAAAGAATTGGAAAACCGTCACGCTGGGATGAAATTCTATCGGTACCTCAAGTAACATTACAAGCATTTGATAAATGGGTCGTTGATTTTTTGGGCCCTATTAGTCCAACATGAAAGCGCACACGTGACACTATATTGTCACTACGACCAACTACCTGAAAAGATGGGATGAAGCAACTATAGTAAAGGATTGTATTGTTGCAACTACTACGAAGTTTTTGTTTGAAAATGTTGTGGCAAGATTTGGATGCCCAAATATTTTAATAAGCGATCAAGGTACGCACATTGTCAACCAGTTGATTGAAGAAATGATGAAGGAATTCCAAATTCAGCACAGAAAGACAAATCCATATCACCCTCAAGCGAATGGTGTTGTTGTAGCATTTAATAAGATTCTGGAAATGCATTTTCAAATATTTGTAATGGCCAAATATATGGCTGGGATCAGAAAATTTCTGTAGTATTATGGGAATATTACATGAATTTTAAAAAATTGACAGGCCACACTCCATTTTGCTTGGTTTATGGACAAGAATTTGTGATGCCAATGGAGTATATTGTACCGAGTCTAAGAATCATCGTGATCACAGAGATGACAGGCGTTGATGTTGTCGAGGAGAGATTGTTGCAACCTGTGCAGATGGAAGAAGAATGTTTCGTCACAGGGTATCACCAAAACATTGAAAAAGAAAGACAGACAGTATGGCATGATCGATAGATTGAGAACAAACCATTTCAGGTCAGAGGACTTGTTCTTTTGTATAACAACAATTTTTTCAAGCATCCTGGTAAGTTAAAGACACATTGGCTTGGATCGTACATTGTAATCCATATCACTAGTGGAGGTGCAGTGCAGTTACAAAATATAGATGGGACACCTCACAGAGGACTGATAAATGGAAGTAATACTACGATATCCTTGGCTTGGTTGCATAAAACAAAAAACAAAAAAAAGAGAAAAGAGAGAAAAGAAATAAGAAAGGAGGAAATATATTTTTTAAACTACAGAAAATTTGTTGTCGCTAAAGAAAAAGTTGTCACAGACTGATAGTCTGTCGCAGTAAGAAGAAAAGTGTCACAAATCTTGAGTTTGTCACAGATCTTGAGTTTGTCACAGATAGAAAAATGAGGGTGAAGAAACTTAGTCTGTCGCACGAAAGGAACTATATCGCAGGAAAACTATAGGTCACAGGGAGTGGGACACTATCGCAAGCACCACCAGAATCGCAAAAGTGATAACTGGCCATCATTAAGACAGCCGGTCATCATTAATTTGAAAAGACCAAAATATTTTGGTGGTGTGTTTTTTGGTCACATCCATCTTTATGGAAATAACTACCACTCGATGTGGCAGGGAAACAATGACATACATAGAAGTTTCCTTAATTATTAAGACGATGATCCCATGTGATTGAAATGACATATACCTTTCCATTAATTTCCCTTGTGTGTGAAGAATTGCCNGGTAAACAATGACATACATAGAAGTTTCCTTAATTATTAAGACGATGATCCCATGTGATTGAAATGACATATACCTTTCCATTAATTTCCCTTGTGTGTGAAGAATTGCCGTAGAGAGTGGGTACATGTTATCAACCTTCACGCCCAAGTTTCATTTCATTTTTTTTGCATGCGAGAAGAGAAACTGTTGTTTTCAACTCCAGAATCAAACCGGATTGTTCAGAGTATGGTCATTTCAATTTTCAGTACAACTACATCTCCTGAAACTAACATTGTGACTGCATCACCCATGCTAATCATGTAAGACACTGTTGGATATGTTCCACCATAGATAGGGATTGGATTGGAAACTGAGAAAATTATAGTAATCTTTGAAGTAAGGTTATGACCCCACTTACTTGGTTCATCAATGAAGAAGTGTTCTGGTTATTGCAAGAGCAAAGTTGTCTCAGCATTATTGATGGAGGATGAAGGAGAAGCGTTCGAAATTCGGCTACCAGACGACATTCCACCTAAAACACTGGATATGGTTGCGAAAAAATTCATTAGAATGGATAGTATCCATTAGTAAAACCCATCGGTCTGAACCAGAGTTCGGATAATGGAAAGTAGTGACATAATATTGCATCATCGCCATCAACTATAAAAGAAACTCAGAATGTATTTGGAGATGTTTTATAAAGGGAAGAAGATGAGATGGCATATTTCATTGACGACGGAGGCATGCCGATGAAAATGATCTTCCTATAGAAAAGAATGCTTGGGAAAGCACTTGGGATTTTGTCTTCAGCTTTCCAGAAAGACCAAGATAAAATTGGTGATGTCGATGAACTGTTCCATCTCATTGTCCCTACTGCTCCAAAGCAGTAGATTTTCAAAATAGAAGAAAGAAGAAACAAAGTGGAAAAAGATGCGAAGAGGATTCAAGAAGTGGAGTCATCCTACGCCAAGTTTTTTGACCAAGTCTCCTAGATTTGGTAGGCCTTGATCGACGACATCGAGCTAGATAAATTCATAGAGGATCTATGCATAACTGAGATAGGAGTAACTCATATAAAGAATGAGATGAAAAAGTTACCCTTAGTAGATAAAATGGCTAAGGAAACATAAATGAAGAAGTTGCAACACTAAGTTACGTTGATGCACAGACAACAACAAAAAAGGACAGATAAAGTTGCAGAGTTGTAGGCTGAACTAGAAAGGATTACATGCATTATTCAACCTATACATCAGAGGGTGCGATGAGTAGTGGAGGATGTAGGGATCGTAAGGTTGAAACACCTTAATTCCTATCTTGAGGAAAACTTTCAAAAGGAAGAAGAATATGTGTGATGAGAGACAGAAGAGGTAATGAAAATATTCCAAGATTTTCAAGGTAAAGTCGTTACAATTATAGAAGTTAATGAATAGAATTGTGTGGCTCGGGACGAGCCACAAATGAGTGTTGGGGACCTATTGGTCCTAGGGAAAGATAAGCAGAATTCAATTAGAATTATGCCCAAGAAGGTAAAGATTCTGGTCGCAGGAAGGAAAAGGAGTTGCAACATAAGTAGACAAGGAAGAACAAAAGAAGACAAGGAAGAACAGAAGCAGGTAAGGAAAAAATATCTAAGGAAAGAAGTAGTCGTAGAGGAATCTGCGACAGAGGGAAAGGATGCGATGAGATCAAGCGCAATGGAAGGCACCAAGATAGAGAAGGCATGCAGTGGAGCAACAGATAAAAACGATAGTTCAAGGAATATAGTGGGTATGAGTTTGTCTAGAACTAGAAGTCACACATGTTCGTAAGGAATTAAATCTTATTTGTAGTTTGGGTCGTTAGCTCCTACTGAAAAATGTCACTGGAATAGGAATGACAACGTGTTGGAGAACTGAATGAAGTCAGCTGATAGATACATGTAAGAGTCTATAAGAATTAAGAACCCAGGTTGTCTGTGGCTTTCTTGCTTGCTTGCTTACTTATTTTACTGTCTTAGTACTTAGTCAGTTAGTTGGTTCTGTGTATGTAAAGAGAGTTGAGTAATATGTATCTAAGTGCATAGAAGTATAGAGAAGAGTAGTTGAACCATGTTGTGTGTAGATCAACAGTAGAGTCATGTAGGAGAATATTGAGCGACAGAAGACCAGAGTGCATGAGAGAAAAGAGAAGTCTGTATAGATAACAGAAGAAGATCTAGAATAGATTATGCAACTAAGTGCACAGAAGAAAGGTACCATATATTTCTCATGTCAAATGAAGAGCACCTTTGTGGTTTTTCCTAGATGGGTTTCCACGTCAAAGACTATGTCATTGAGTAGATGATGGATGTGTTAATGTCGCATGAATGTATGTGAATATATATGATTGTATATTATGAATGTGCTTAATTCACAGTAATGTATATTGTTATTAAGTGTTTGTGTATTTGCTTATGACGAGTTTCCTTATCCATGAATTGAACTATTGATGTATAACCTATGTGTTAAGCATACCTTGTTATAATCATTGTGACAGATAAGTTAGGTAGTGTCTTATCTGCGCACAGTAAGATTAAGCAATACACCTACTGGCTTCGATCGAACGAGTTAGTAAGGTTCCACAGGAGAAGAAACCCCCACCTAAATGCGGAAACCAGGTTTTGGCAGTTACCCATAAGAGATATCTCGAGTGAGACTACATTTGCATCATAGGTGTTAGTACCTGAGCCTTGATCTATCGGACCGATATCTTGGGATTTATTACGCCCGACAGAAGGTCTGAACCTGGGTCGAAGAGAGAAGAAATTCCAACAACACTTCCCTCCACCGATCAGCTGAAAGGGAGAACCATCCAACTCGCCATAGCAGGAAACATATTTCTATGGAAGCAGAACTCAATTCCGAGAAATTCTATTTTTGGCCCTATCAGTGTTGCTGGGAAAACTAGGGAATTATTTATTATGCAGTTATGTCCACATATTTGAGAAAAGGAGTACATTTCTCAACTCGCCTTGGGGCACATCTCTCTTTCCAATTAGTTTTTAAAGATTCTAAAGTTGAAAATTTAGGGTTTCTCTGTCAACCCCTAGGTAAACCAGAAGCAGTTTTCCATAAAAGCATTGAAGAAAACATCCAATTGAAGCAATCTCATTGGTAATTTCTATCCTCTCTATTTCCATTTGAGGTTCTCATTTTTATCATGATGAAAAACAATACCAAGCTTGAGGAAAATATTGAAGGAGACGATAAATTCTGAGCATGGAAGTATAGAGTGCTTCTCATACTTGAAGAAGCATGAATTAGAGAACTATGTCAAAGAAGAAGTTGTAAGATCCAGAGGGATACAAAGACAAAGTAAAGCACAAGAAGGACCTAGTCAAATCCAAGAAGATTATTTCCATCTCCATTGGATGTCACATTTTTCATCCTTGAAGAATTCCAAGAAGATGTTCGATGCAATGACCAAATTGTACGAAGGAAGAACATTATCACAATAAGCACAGAAAATTGAACAAGAAGGACTCCTCACAGCTTAGATGTTTCACTTCTGATGAGAAAGGACATTTTGCAAGAGATTGTCCCAAATACAAAGACCATGCAAAGAAAGGAAAGAATAAGAGATATCATGCTCATGTCATGAAAGATGATGAACTAGTAAGGAAGATAGAAATGGAATATTCCTCAAGTGATGTACTTTGATCCAAAGGGATTCACCTCATAAGGTGAAGCTAGGGATAACTTCCAGTATTACATAAAAGGGATAGGAAAAGCTCCTACAATTTGGACTCTAAAGATACAAATAGATGAATAATTTTCCATACATGAATACCAAGAGATCTTCTTCAAACTACAAGATCCAAAAGGATCTAGTCAATCTAGAAGATATGAATATCAAGGTTGATGTTTCAAATTGAAGAAGATCATGCTTTAGAACTGGAAAGTAATACAATATGTAGAGGAAGGATAGTGCTACCAGTCACTCCAGTGTTGAATTTTTCGATGAAGAGAATACAATATGTAGAGGAAGGATAGTGCTCATTTATAGGAGGGAGCATGAAACCTTTGCTTTAGGGGGAGTGACTATAGCACATATTGCAAATATATACTGAGAAACATCTGTGGAAAATGTTTTTTGTCCCAGTATTTCATGGATATTCTTTGAATGATACCATATGTCTCCCCTCATGAAGAGAAAGCATATATGGTGAAGTTTGAGACAGGTACCCAATACATGGTATGACAAGATAGATGACTTGTTCTTGATAGATGATGAGAATCTCATAAGTAGAAACAAAGAAGAGGACTTGTATACAATTTGAGATGAACGACCTTGGCTTAATGCACTATTTTATAGGTCTTGAAGTATGGCAGAGCCCAGAAGAAATATTCCGTAACCAAGAGAAGTATGCAGTATAAATATTGAAAAGGTTTGATATGTTGGAATGTAAAGCCATGGCCACACCCGTGGATACAATTTTGAAGTTGTTGGTTGATGCTCCATCAGAGTTAGTGGATATGATGCTATATATACATATTATTGGCTCATTAATGTATCTAATGAATACCCATCTAGATATATTCTTTGTTGTGAACACCTTGATTCAGTATCTGGTTGAGGTCAAATATGTTCACCTTGTAGCTATAAAGAATGTGTTGAGGTACCTGAAAAGTATGGTAGACTATGGTCTTAGTTATACTAGAGATCATGAATTCAAAATGTATAGTTATGCAGATTTAGATTGGGTAGGAAGTTTCTCAGATAGAAAGAGCACTTCAAGTGGATGTTTCATTATGGGCTCATCCATGATCTCATGGATAAGAAGGAAGTAGTCTAGTGTTTCTCTCAACACTATAGAAGTGGAATATACTACAGCTTGTTCCACCAGTTGTGAAGCCATATTGCTTTGAAATTTGTTATCAAGTTTATTCGATCTAGAGATGGATGCCACTGTGATTCTATGTGATAACCAAAGTTGCATGAAGATGACAAAGAACCATGTGTTCCATGATAAGACAAAGAAAATAGAAATCTAGTATGTCTACATTCGTGACATGGTGCAAAATGGAGCTATAAAGATTCAATATGTGAGTACATATGAGTAGTTTCCCAATGTGTAGAATAAGCCTCTATCTCATGTGAAGTTTGAACACTTTCGAGAAAAGCTTGGTTTTATCTGTAAGGACTTCCCTCGAAAGGGGGAGGAGTACTATTGATACTACGGTATCCTGATCACAACAGGTATTCCAGTTGGGATTTATCATCCTTAGAATTGATATCGTAATTTCGAAAGGAAGGATCATCTTAAATGTTGATCTTTAGAATTGATCATGTAATTTTGAAAGGAAGGATTGTCTAAGATGTTGGTTGATGGACTTAATCTCGTAATTCTAAAATGAAGGATTGTCTAATATGTTGGTTGATGGACTTGATCCTGTAACTCCAAAAGGACGGATCGTCTAGAATGCTGGTTGATGTACTTGATCCCATAGTTACAAAAGGAATGATGATATAAGATGATGGTTGGTGGACTTAATCACATAATTATGAAAGGAAGGATTATCCATGTTTTACTTGATCCCATAATTCCAAAAGGAAGGATCGTCTTGTGCATGTATGTGTCAGTTGTGATCAGTATTGGTGGCTTCGTAAAGAATTGATCCTGTAATCCCAAAAGGAAGGATAATCTAAGCACCACATATGTGTTGGAATTAATCCCATAATTTTGAAAGGAAGGATTTTCCATGATACTGTAAAGTCCAAAAGGAAGGATCATTTTGGTTGTTGATGCACCTGCCTCATTCTGTTTCCATATATGATGTTTCTCTAGCCTTGAGTTATTGATGATGATGTTGTTATACATGTCACATGTAGTTTTTTATGTTATTCCATATTTTTGCTAATGAGCTAGCCTCTTGTTCTCATTGTTGTTGATGTTATTCTAGCTTTATGCTGATGAGCCAGCCTCATGTTCTCATTGTTGTTGATGCCATTCCTGCTTTATGCCGATGATCCAACCTCATGTTGTTGTTGTTGTTGATATTAATCCAGCTTCATGTTGATTATTCAGCCTCATGTTGTCATTATTGTTGATGTATTAGTTTTTATATATTGAATATGTTGATGATGATACCTCAACTCTGTACTGAAGATGTTGATGATGCTAATTTAGCTCCATACTGAAGATGTTGATGATGGTGTTTCAATAGTTTCATACTTTTGATGCTTGATGATGTTCAAGAAGTTCTATGCTGATGCAGATTCTTGATGGTGTTCCATCTCCATGCTACAGATGATGATGCTCCCGCTCCCTATTGTAGATGATTATGCTCCCACTCCATGCTGCAGATGATTCTATCGCTCCATGTTGCATATGATAATGCTCCAACTTTGTTTTGTAGATGATGATGTTCCAACAAGCTATTCCAGTTGTTGATATTGATTTTTTTCAAAACTTCTAGTGACCTATAGATATACCATAAATGTTCCAAATGATTTCATTGATGATGCCACATGCCACATCCTCCCCCCTTCTAATGATGATGTGTAGAGCCACAACTATTGTTGTTGTTGTCAATAGAATACCCTTCTTGTTAAGGGGAGTGTTGAAATAATGTAACTTCACAGAATATTCTATTTGTAATTTATATTATTATTATTATTCCTCCTTCAGGATATGTAATTAGTGTAAAAGGTAATGTAAAAGTCATGAGGTGAATCCTACGATGTAAGTCGGGTCAATAGTACCCAAAACAATTAATATATATATATATATATATATATATATATTACTTTGAGTTTTCCTAGGTAGGTCAGCCCTGTTAGTTTGATATGTCATCCCAGTTAGGTCAATGAAGTGATTAGTATAAATAGGGAGGTGCCCTCCCTCATTTGTACACACTCACTCACTCATGTATTGTGCAAGAGAGAGAAAGAGGAAGGACAATGAAGGAGGAGGAAAAATATTTTTGGTGTTTTTGGATCTTATGTTAGGGTTTGGTCTCTCTCTCTCTCTCTTATGAGACCTTATTCTTTGGGAATTATACTCTGGTAATATATATTGAGGAAGTTTTGTGGGGTTTTCTCCCTTGTGGTTTCCCTGAGGAAAAATATTTGCATTCTCTTGTCATGTTGTGCTTTTCTTTATAGTAGTGATCCTATTGCATACAGTTATGATGTTATGATGCTAAAAGTTTAAAGATATAGTATAACCATTAAAGATGTAACAATGGATCATATTACTTAGATGAATGAGTCCCATGATTTTGGAATACCATTCAAAGTGGTCATCATTATCTATCCTTCTTGAATGTTTTATTCAATGGCTTCAAGTTTCTCTTTAATTTGAGAGACCATCGATAAATAAGATTGGATGGTCTCTAAGTCTTGTAACTTCACATTCTTGAGTTGATTCGTCAATGTCATTTTTTGGTTGATGTTTTTCATTTCATATTGCTTGGTCAAGACATCACCCATATTCCTAGGTGTTTTCAAGGATGAGATGATCCTTTATGGAGTATGTAATAATACTTTTATCTTTGATGATGTTATCCTTGTGTGTTTCCTTGGCCTCTTCTCCCTCTGGTTCTGGAACCTCCTCAATGAAATAATTGTCCAAGTCATTCTCTTCTAAGATAAGATAAATTATATACTTCCATGCTAAAAAATTGACATCTCCCTCAAGCTTGGTGTGATTCATCATTTAGATATGAGAACCTCCAATGGAAATAAAAAAGAAATATATCTTACCAATTTGAGTTTCCCAAGCTTCTTCTTGAACTAGTTGACTTGGGGTTTGACAGAGAAACCTTTATTTTCCAAAATGAGAATCTTCAACTTTTGCTTAGCTGGAAATATGTTCCTCCTCAAGAGGATTTTTCTAGTGGTGTCCTTTTCCAAAAAATGTGGAATGAAACTCCAGACATTTGATGTCCTAGTTCCTTTTTCGCAGTGTCTCGTAGTTTCCCACGGTAAAAAAATGAAACTTCTCCAAATTGGAATCTGTTTCCACCAAAAGATGAACCTACTTGTGGCAAGTTGATATAACCCTCTTTTTTGAAATATCTATGGATAAAAGTGCTAGAACTTGGAAGCCCTAATTTTGGTCGCTGCATAGTGAATTCTTTCAAGGTGGCTCTGATACCGTGTTAGAGTTTGCACTTTAATTCAAATGTGTTAGATCTACAATAAAATGGAATAGGGTCACTTAAATATAGATAGGCACAACATAAAATAGACACAAAGATTGTATCCTAGGAAAATCCTCTCTTGGGAAAAACCCAATGAATTCTTTAGTATAGATTCGTCATTAGTACAATGTCAAACAAAGATAGAAAACCCCAAGAGATAATATAACTTCTGCAACTTATTCTTCTTCTACCCCAACAAACTTGCTTGAGCTTTTTGTGTGTCCAAATGAGTGAGGGAACCTCCCTATTTATGCACGTCATGCGGGTGACCTAAAAAACTAACTGGGTCGACTTCTTAGTCTCATTGGACCGAATTCTCCTAGGGAGACTCAAAAATTCATTTTATACTTATTCTTTTGGGGACTACTGCCCAAATTAAAACATAGGTTTTACCTTGACATTATTACATGGCCAAGTACATAAAAGACATCTTCAATTAGAGGAAAAATATCTCCAAAATAAGGAATAACAAAAGTACAATAATAATAGTAATATAAGAATATATTCTGGAGTTACATTTTCAACAACAATTCCAAGAGTGCCAAAAAAAGATCTTCTATTATTTTTCAGTACAAGAGCCAAATTCTGATGGGATACAATGAGTGGATCACACATCTTAAATAGATCTAGAGTGTGTCCACATTTTAACCAATATCCATCGAACGATGGATATTTACATTTTTTCTTTTACATGGATTGAGTACATGGATCAATAATATATGGGGCACACTTTTTCCCAAGGACACCTTAGTAAGGAAAAATACATAAAATTTTCAATATATAACAATTTTATACATGAAAAGGGGACACCTTAGGGACATAAATCACCATAGGTACCTCACATATGATATGACATGATGATACACCACTAACCAAGATGAGGGGCACCCAATGGGGGACATACTACCTAGAGAAGTCAATAAATAATGTGGACCCCCATGATGATTAATACTGGTGAAGAATGATCCATAGAGCCATCATATGTCATCACAAAAAAATACCATGTCATTTCCTTGACCATCCTAGCCAAATTTATTTCCTTTAGTAATTTCATAGTCCATTTTCTGAGAATTTTATGTTGATACATCATCCCAGAACTCAAAAATGCCAATAACTATCTACCGGTTGCATCCTATGACAAATTGAGTGTAAAAATGGATCCAAAGACATGGGAGAGTGGTAATGGTGATTGCACATACCGCCTGGTCCCTCATAGCGCCTTGGGAGCCTCATTATCATCATCATCATCTCATAATAATATATGGCCAAAATAATAAAAGTGATAATAATCATTGCAACTCAAAAACTAGGGCCATCTTCTGAAAACTGAAAATGCAATATGTATGTTATGCATGTCTGGAATAATAATAACCAAGCTTTATTTTTGTAGTCACTTCCTTGCGAAATGTGATTGACTTGGTCAAATAGGTTGACCTGGTCAAAATACTCCATATGAAGGTGAGATAATGATCTAGATGAATCTGCATGCATTCAAGGTAAAGATGCTACAAGATGTATATTAATACCCAACTACAACATGTTAATCATAGCCATGGTGACTGAATAAAAAATAAATAAACTATACTTATGTCCTTGAATAGCCTTCAAATATTCTATGAAGCCCCTTGCATATGTCATACTTACAAATTTTAACTTCTCTACTAGCACTAGGTGAGGGTGGGAAAACAAGGCTTTGAGGTAAACGGTGTTGACTTGTTGCTAACTTTCACCATGTGATTTCTCCGAGTGAAAATGAATACACACAGCCACAGTGAAAATATGCATGATACAGAACACTAGGGGATGGTTGTGTCTCACAACTAAGTAAAGTAATTGGGATTGTTTCAATTAGACTCTAACAAGTATCTAATTAACATTACATAAATAGTTGAATTTAAAGGATTTAACAATTTCAAAAGATACTAGCCATCCTCCAGGGGCAGGTTCCCTAGATAGCATTCTGGGCTCCAGATAATGACTCATCCTAGCCCCACTTCTAATGAGCATCCATATCATTGACAGGTTTGCCACCCTATTTCCCTATAGGGAAAATGGCATGTCATCAAACAAAGGATGAGTGCTCATCCCTTGGCAACTAACTAGGTTTATAACATTTAATTTATTTAGGCATTAATGTTTATAAACACTACTAATTGAAGCTTACCATTTGCATCATTTATATTTAGCATTTATGTCCTCTAATGCATTAGATTCTAAAGACACTTTTATTAGGGGTACTTGGTTCAAGGACTAAATAAAACCATCCGGTGACACAGGTCCCACATCCCTTCCACAAGGCATCATACAAGTAGACGGCAAGGAAGCTGACCACATAATCCAGAGCCAAAGACATAATGAAAATATGGGGTCCATCATGAAGAGGGGGGAAAAGTGGGGAAAATCTCATCAATCTCATAGGTCCAAGTCATAAGTTACAAGGAAAAACCATATAGATGAAGACTAGATGTATGAGGAAAGGTGACAGGGTGGTGCTAGGATAACAAGGAAGGCAAGTTTATATAGACCATGGCATAAAAATTGGCCTTACTTATTAGACTTCCAACCATTCACAACATAAGTTAGGCCATGATAATAGAAGTCGAATAAGCATAGGCAACCATAATCATCATATAAATTTAGGGTGTTAATATACATCAGAGAGCAAACTAAAACCAATGAGCAATATACCTGATCTCACCATATGTGTGTGTGTGTGTGTGTGTGTGTATCTAAAGTGTTATTATGTGTGTCAAGAATTTACCATCTCTACTTCCCTGCTCAAATGGACTATGTCACTACCAAGGTCATCTCAATGGACTAGGAAATCTTAGTCATGACAAGGACTTCTATGTGTCTAATGTTGAATAGGGATCTGAATGTTGATAATCAATCCATGTTGTATCTTCATGTATAGAGATGGCTCTAAAAATAAGAAATATGTCCAACAGTTGCATCATGGTAGTGTAACTACAAAGTATGTGATAACAGGTACGTGGACATTCTTATTAGACAACACATTCCTGAATCCACCTTTAAGTCTATATTTTTATTTGCTTGAGAAGGTGGTGGATTAGGGTTTGTATTAAAAGGAAAAGGTATTGTTATCACAAATATCGTAGTTTCCCCTTGACATGATCCTATACAATATTGTAGAAGGAATGCAACCAAAGATGTGACCTATGGAAGCTAAGACCTCTAAAAGAACTCAGATGTCACACCGGCCAAAGCTACTGGTACTTTAGACCAAGTGAATACCTTAATCCTAAGGGGCGTCCTAAAACCAAGATAACCCTATAAATGATGAATTAAGGTGGATAACCTAAGGTATCTTGATTGAATCTCTTAGTCTATTAGTTAATTAGATATTTGATAAATTATTAAGATAAATTGTGTGCCTATGTGAAAAACATCAAACTGTCGTAGTGTTTTATGCATAAAATTCATATTCAAGGGTAACATGTGAAATTAAGGTAAATTAGGAACATGAAATTATTTCTAGATGATAGATTAGTCAATTAAAAGTGATTCTAGCAATACCCAGTTTGTAGTTTGAAAAGAGTTGCCACTTCACCCAAGGAGGTCATTGTTAACCCAAAAAATCCCTCAATGAGCTCTATGTGACCTACAACACCCAAAGACATTTATCTCACTACCTGCATTTGACCCCCACACCCTTGCAAAAGCTCAAAAACATGAAAAAGGGCTTAAAAACCCCTAAAAAGAGCCAAAATAGCTCTCATAGGGGCTAAAACCCCTCAAAGGAGCTTAAAATCCCCAAAGGAGCTAAGAATTGGGCGAAAGGGGCTTAAAGCCCAAAAAAGGGGCTAAAGCCCTAACCAAGGGCTTAAAACCCTAAATCTCAAGAAAAAACTATAAATAGAGGGGTGGGGGCCACTCTAAAAACACTCCTTCTCTCCCTAGCGTTATGTTTCCCGTGTGAGTGCCTTGAGACCCTTTGCCTCTCAAGTCATTTACCCCTTCTCCGCCATTGCTCCACAACCAAAGACTCCATCCGATAGAGAGAGGTTCTTCCAAAGCTAGGGCATGGTGGCCCATTTCCAACAAGACTGAAGGTATAACCATGTTTCTTCCATTGTTATTTTATTTTTCTAACTTATTTTGTTTGCAGGTTTGTTTATTCATAGTTTGTTGCAGGTTCTCCTTTGATTACCTAAAGCTATCTCTCATTTTTCTAACAAGTTTCTTCCAGGGTTCATGGCTCAAAGCTAACAGTTCTTTGCAGGGTTTCATTTCACCCACAGGAACCCTACCCTTCCGTCCTATAGATGAAAGGTAGTTGTTCCTACCTATAGCTAGGGTGAAAGCCCTAATACAGATTTGGCGACCATACTAGGTTGATCCCACAGGATCCCCGGGTTGTTTTTCAAGTTTTCATTTTTTATTTGTGTTTCTTAACCTAGGTCAATTGTCTGTTAAATCTAGTTTAGATATTTGTTTTTCTATATTTACGTTCACAACTGAGCCTCCTTAAGGCCAAACCGAGCCCATTCGTCCATAGTACAAGTTACTGTCGGCCGTTCCCAGCTCAGGTTTTAATTTTTTCCATTTTTCGGGCCAGGTCACTCTATCAGGATGAAATAGGCATCCAGGTCACTCATTTTTCCTCGAAAGGCGTGACTTCCCTCTCAGGAGCCAAATCGCTCCTGTTTTCATTTTCTGAGCAACCCCCTCTCCTAATTTTGGGAAAATTTAGCAACCCCCTCGCTACATTTTCCCCGAAAAGAGCGATTTGTCTCTCAGATTCAGTTTTTTAAGCAATTTGGACTGTCAGCACGGCTCAGCCGCCTCTGTCTAGCAGCATGTTTTCATCTGCATACAATCTATGTAAATTAATGATATATTTAATTGGTTATTGACATAATGAATCTATTTTAAGTCTTAGATAAATTACTGTAGATTAAAATTTCAGTTTTAATAAGCATTGGAAATTAACCCCTTGCCTAGCCCTTCCTCCTCTACCCATTCATCACCCTCAGGGGTATTCTGGAATAAGACGAAGGGTAAATCTTGTATAGTAATAGGCAGTTCACTTGTGATTGCTTTAGACCACTAAAAACAGGTGACTTGGAAGGTAGAGGGGGTGGTAGACCCAGGGGGCCTCACGACGTTAGTGTCCTCCCTGTTGACCAACCTTGCACTCAGAGAGTGACCTAAGGATCTACGAATGGGCTTAGTCCCATTGTGTTGAGAGCCCAGCACTCTTTCCCGGTCGAAGAGGAATACATGTGTAAGGTATTCACCTAGTAAGTCTACCATAGTTCAGGTTCATTAGTGGCATGTTTCAAATTTTCTATTAAAAAATTATTGGTTTCATAATAGGTTACCCATGTTGTAAGTTCTGTAAACAACCAGAAAATCTCTGTGAAATATTCATAAACCATAAAATTAGTTACCAAATGAATAACATAAAATAATAAAAAATGGAAAATCTTTCATACAATGGATGTGCACACAACCATATCAAGTAATATAACCAAACTTAGTTCATGACGTTGAGCCAGCCATTAAAATCTTTTAATTTACACTAATTCAAACACTTGCAGTCTTTGAGGACATAAGTCCCTGACTACCTTAACCGTGGGAAGTACTTGGGCTCAACCCTGAAACTCATTGTGAGGAGTACCATGGGAACCCCAAAGTAGCTGGCCACTAAGAGGAATGTCCAAGAGAAATAGACAACAACCCCTACTGATTGACTAGCACTCCCATGAGGAAAAAGCCAAGCACTATCTCCTGGTAGTCTTGGTGGTCGAGTGACCACCTGAAATCCAGTAGGAATCCACTAAAACTGGGGTCCAGAATGTCACTACCAGATTTCATGACCCGATCTACCAACCAGACACAATTTATCCCCCATGCTCTTCTTCACTCCTAAGAGGCGATCCACCACAGTTTGGGTCCTTAAAACAACACCGTCAAGACCATTCTCAGTGACCCTCTACACCTTCGGAAGGCCACAAAACCTCTGACTCAGACTCATAATCATATCAATCTGAGCCATATTTACACACTTCACCATCTAGCCCCATGGCTGGTGCAAACTCGAATCCACTTTCCGGCTTGGTGATGGGTAGTGGACCCATGTCCATACCTCTCACCACCACCAAAACCCTTGCAGGTGGTCCTAGTAATTCCATGCAGTTGTCCTGACTCAGCTGCCTCCACATACACCCACTAGTCAAACTGTTCCACCTATCATACAGGGGGGCAGTGCCATTTCCACTCACACTGTCCCTCCTGTCATACTTGGGGACAGTGGCCTTTCCGCTCACACTGTCCCACTTACCATACCTGGGGGCAGTGGCCCATCCACAGTTGTGCCACAAGTACCCCCAGTCATGCAGGTACATCATGTTCTTGCAAACCCCACCACCATTATTGGTCTGTCACACATCAACCTTGGGTCAAACCTCCCTTTCATGGCACGCCTCAACCTTCCTGACTTGGCGAGGTTAACCAATGATCCCATCTGTCATCAAACCTTTTGGCCTCCGATTCCAACCAAGCTCCCCTTAGACATCCCTAAGTTTGAATGGAAGGAAGGGGAGTTCCCCCAAAACCACATCATGACATTTCACCTATTGCACTCATCAAACAACACCGTAGATTTTTTTATCAGACTCAGATTGTTCCAACGCACCCTCACAGGTGCTACACCTAAGTGCTATATTGAGCTACCACAAGCCAAGTACCCAAACTTCAATTCCTTGGCATTTATGTTCCTGCAGTATTTCCAGCTCTCTGTCAAATATGATAAAGGAGTGGAAATCTTGCTATCTTTCCACCAAAACACTGCGACGCACATCACCAACCACATCCATGAGTGGAGGAGACATTGCAGCTTGTGAAAGATCAATCTTGATGAAAGGATCTTCCTGGAATGGTTCTTGAAAAAATTGTTGCCACCCATAGCCAAGGACGTCGCATCCGAACATCCCCAAATAGAGGAAGAGGCCATCTTAAAGGCCCAACAGTTTGACCTCATTTACGCATAGTCTGGATACCTCTACACCATCATTCCAGACACTCCCCATGCTGGAACCTCCTATCGGGATGCACCGAGGGCATCCCATGCTGTAGATGGCATCATAGGTTTTGTCTCCCACCAACCAAAAAATAACCTGACACCACCTACGATGCCACCGTAAGCAAGCAATACCGCTAGTGTTACCTACCCAAACCAAGCTCCTGACTATGCAAGAATTATGTCCCAGTCTGAAGCTACAACCTCTTATGCACAACCTACACCACAACAGTAGGCCCATGCACCTACTTGGCCGACACAACAATATGTGGGGCAGATGCCCACATTTGTAGCACCCCCATCCCCCCAAGTCTACTATGCACCACCAGTGGAAGCCACTCAAACCCCCACCCTAGTTCCGCCTACTCCTTTGGGACAAGTGTTTGCACAACAAAACCGTCCCACCCAACCAGCCCCTAATAACCAACAAGGGAAACCCAGAAACATCCGAGCAAGGAATCAAGGAAACAACCAACCGCAAGGAGGTGATCAACAACCAAATCCTCCCAACAACATCAGGGTGAACCGGCCAACTCAAAACCCGCAGCAACCAAACCAACCTAGAAGCAATGCTCTATTACGCACGAATCAATCGTGCAAACTATGCAAGGTCTACAGGCACTATACACATGAGTGCCCCTTCATGGGTCACGCTAAGCAGCCCATTCATAACGAAGTTCAGCATGCTATGAATATGGTAGCCCCAACTCAACCCATCCTGGCACCACCAGGACCCCCACCCATGGTGCTCCAAAACCCATTACTAGTCCAAGGACTGGTAGCAACTGCACCTGCTCCCCAACCCACTCCCACCTCCCAAGGTGCACCTCCGATAGTAGAAAAAAGTGTTCACCACTTTCTAACCTTGACAACCGAAGAGGTCAATTTACATACTAAACGAAATCAATATGGAACCAACATCGAACTCGTTGACCCATCAGCAGCATCCACGTCCAAAACAACCAATACACCTCTTCATCTACCCCCTTTTCCCCCACACCACCCCATACGGCAGGTTGCCAACAACGTCACTATCAGAGATGTTGTAAGCTACAGCATCGTGGATGACTTGGCCCAAACACCTATGGCTATGTATGCTCTTGAGGTACTTAAAACTTTCCCAACACAACAAATATCCTTACTATCCACCCTCGGTGCTGTAGACCCCTCTGACTCTAAGTTGATCACATTCGAAATAGAGGACAGAGAACCACGGATGCCATCAACCATTACCTTCCAAATCCTAGTATCCATTCAGAATTTGGTTGTGCACCAGTGCATCGTGGACAAGGGGGCCATTAGAGGAAATTTGGGGTCTAAAATGGGCCTTATAAAAAACCGTGCAATGGATGAGTTGGAGTGAGTTGAATTTTTAAGCCAATAGAATTTCAATATCTTTGGTCAACCATTATGGTTGAGTTGGACACATTATGCTTATGTGTCATATTTTTATTTGACAATAGCTAACTCCATATCAACCTCACCTTGGTTAAGTTCTTGAAAAGATCACCTCGAAATAAGATAAATAGATTTTAACTAATAAATATAGAATATTTTATTTGATCATTACTTCCAACTCCTCGAAAACATAACTTTCGCATTAATTAAAATTATAGTGGAAGCATTTTGAAATACTAAAAACATTTATTAATCATTTTTAAAAAAAGAAAACTAAGTAATATTTAATTTTAAATTGACTTATCTTGAAACACTAAATAAAAGAATTTAGTATTTCTAATATTATTAAATAATATTTAAAAAATAAATATATTTAATTATTACTTCCAGAAATAATTAAAACGTGTAAATACAAAAAAAAAACTATTTTTAATTTATTAAAATTATAATAAAAATTGATTTTAGTGTTTTTCTCTTGCCTACCTACCCATTAATCTACCAAAAAAAATATATTAACATAAAAAATAATATACTTAGTTATTTCCTTTATATAAATTAAAATTATAATAAACTTTGATTTTATATTTTTTCCAATCCACCTCCATTGACCCACTGATCCACCGGATGACACCCACATCGACCCAACCAGTAATACCCATATCGTAAATTCATATAAAAATAAACCTGATGTTAATAGTATATTTATATAAAAAACAATAAAACTTTATGTTAATCCGATAGAAAGAAAATAATTCTAAATCAGTCCCGCTTTGGCTTAATCACGCTGGGTTTCTATCAAAACAATTCTAAATCGACTCCCATGCTGGGTTTCCAATCGAAAAGGAAAAGAGAAAAGCAAGCAGTGGGCTCGCTAGGTCGCTGTGAAACAACCGGAAGGGTGGTAAGTACTGTATGCCTGAAATAATTGTTTTGACCAAATTTTATACTTGCATTGTTCTAGGCACATCTGCGGTACAGAAATCAGAGGAGTTACTATATACTGATGGCAAATGCTTCCAGGTTTATATAATGAAGTCAAGTGTTTATGTATGCAAGGGATTGCTTCATGGACTAGCAAAAAGAGTTGTCCCCATTGCTCTGCTTCATATTTGTGAAATTGGCTTGCAGAGGGCCTAGTTATAGGTGGAGCCTTGAAACCATAAGTTTTTGGCACAGGTTGCATATAATGACATTATTGGTTTCCAATGCTTGCAGGATTGACAGATTTTAAACCTCTGATCCTTAAACAGAAGTGAGGAACCGTGTACGCTGGCCAAATTAGTCTATTGCGTTCATTTTTTTTCTTGCTTATTGCACAAATGAATTTGATTTGGCTGGTGAATTCATTGGAATGAATGGCACTGGGCATCTTGGCCATTTTTTAGATGAGTTAACCTAAACCCTAAGTTACTCAGATTCGTTCAGATTCATTTTTGTGCTTGTTTCTTTCTCAAATTCTAGCTCTAGAAGCGCAAAGGTGCCCCCATTGTGCTTACCTTATGGCATTTTGTTTTTTTGCTTGTTTCTTCCTCAAACTCTAGCTCGAGAAGCGCAAGTGCCCCTATTGTGCTTACCTTCTGGCATTTAATCTTGGATAAAGATTGATGAATACCAGCATTAACTGTATCCAGTGATTGACTACATGCACTAACGGGCTAGCAGCGGGTATTGTAACCTCTTGGAATGAGAGGATGAATTTGATTTATTCTCGGAAGAATTTGATTTGGCTAGGGATTTCATTGGTCCCTCACAACTGATACCCAGGAATGAGTGGTGAGAATTTTTCACGCAACAACAGAGTTTAATGTATATACACCATCACATCTGACAACAGTCCACCGCCAGAAGACAACCTCTTAGCTGGATTTCTCCTACTGAACCCGCTCCATCAACATTCGAGGTGCAAACATCATTTCTACACACTATTTTTCAATGCTGTAGTGAAGCGGTCCAGGATGGACTGGTGAATGATCATCATAATTGCGGTCTAGGAGAATGCATAATTTACACACAAAATAGATACAACATTACTGAATGCTCACGCATTGAGTCAGGAATATTTGATGAAACTCTGTTACAATTGGTGGGAAAGGAGATGAATCTCTATAATTGAAAACTCAGAGGAAGGGAAGGAACGATGTTTACTATGTTTGTTTGAATTCAGCTGGGAATCATCGATTTTCCTCCAACAAGTTGAAGATACACATCCGCTAATCTCCAGTGGATGGTCTGTTGATTTATATCCAGAGAGTCACTTTGCTGTGTGCTCTGGTATGTTCCAATGTTATCGGAACCGGACCGGTCATCGAACCGGCGAAGCCCAAAATGTGAACCGGACCGGAACAGGAAAAAAACCAGGTAAAAAATCGGCTGACTAAAAAATACATAAAATATTCATATTTTGTAAAAAACATATATAAATTCATGTGCATACATATGAATCCAGACCATTAATACAAAAATATGCAAAATATGCAAAAATATGCAAATTTACACCAAACAAGCCTTATACTCTAACAAGTTATCCCCTGTTCTCAATGCAAGATGGGTGTTGACTGGTTCAGAGCTAGATATTTTCCTAGATTCCACACTATTTGGTCCATCCAACTTTCTTATAAGCTGAGAGTTTTTCCCCAGCTAGTCATATATCAGGAGATTCCTTCCGAGGCATGGTTTACCAAGAGTGGGCTCTTTGATGGTCTTTGCTCTAATATCTATCATTGTCCATGGATGGTGGAAGCGCATGTTTTTGCAATGCTAGTTTGCTAAGGGTCATAGGAAGTATTTTCAGGATTAATATTCAGTTCTACTTCAGGGTAGGGTTCATTGGTGTGCTACCTTGTTTGGAGATTTCCACTCTCTAGTTCGTGGCACCCTCATCAGGATCTGGCTGTGCTTGAGGATATAGACTTTGCTCATTCTTTGGGAACTGAAGGGCCCATAGTAAAAGTTACATTTGTGAGATCGTGATTGTATCCGTGATGATGCAAAGCCACAAATGGTAAGAAGTTCCCATAGTAAAAGTTACTCCTCAAGTCTGCTCAAATACTAGGAACTTGGAAGCCCTTGAGGGATTTTTGTTTAGGACATGCAAGCTCTTTCTATGCTAGTCTTAATGATTTTTCAATTACCCAGTCTTTGGTGTTGGCTACTAATTCTTTTTTTTTCTCTATTGTTGTCAGAAGTTACAAGGGCCGTTTTATTCCCTTTGAGGATGATGCACAAAGGGTTGATAAGTATTTTATTCCTTTATTTGATGTTTTACATAATGATGACTCTGACATGAGAAATTCCATTGTTGAGCTTGAATCCTCTTGGTGTATCATTATCATTGTCCTACCATTGACAGCAGCGGAAATTTTTCTGTCCATAGCTTTTACTCTAGTGTGAAGTTGTCAAACTCAGTATTGGTAACAACTTCATCATCGATATCTGCAGCAGTATCAGTACTAGTCTCTTTATATTTGATGAGAAAGAAATCGTTGCAGATGGGAAGGCAATTAGTTCAGTTGTTGGAAGGGTTGAGTCCATAACATTAGGGAACAAGGATTAAGACATTAACAGATGAAATCAAAAAGAAATT
>LPNX010695695.1:0-11032 GCA_001517045.1 Pseudotsuga menziesii
ATGCTTGAAAGCCTAGCCGTCGCTTAAGCGACGCTAATCACCATCATTACAAAAAAAAAAAATTATCTTCCTGATTTTTGGCACTGTTAAAATAAAAAATCCGTGCGCCGTCGGAAAAAACCGTCGCATTTTGGATCGAAATCTAGTAGTGTATTATGGTTTGATGAATATTTATGATTAAGCACTCTATATTTGATTTATCTAACATGTCCTATATACATGTATAAGCTTGCACTTGGAGGATTTGTTCTTGACAGGTGAAGGAGAAACACCCCTGAAAGCTTTAGAGGAGAAGGAGAACGGAAGAGGACAAAGCTAGGATCAACCGTCGTGAATCGGGTGAGTCCATACTATCCTCTTGTTTCCTTTATGTACTTTAAAGTTGATTGCGTACAAGTTTTATGAGTATGTTGGTAACCCCAAACCTTCGGTTATAAGGTGTTCATTCCTGTACAACACCTACTTAGTGAACCCACCGAGGTTTGCTAAATTTGCATGCAATAGAGTTTTACATGTCTCATCTAAATTTAGAGTGCTTAAAATGTTGGTCTATCTTTTGTATAGCGAGGTGGTTTGTAGTGGATTCACTAGGTCTACTATGTATTGTTTTCCTCCTTCACCTTTTATATAAATAAAGGGAGGAGATATTGTTTATACCACTTCATTGTTATTTGTGACTCATGTACTCACATGATTGAGTTAGAGATTTCAAATCTACAGCAACTAGAATGTATATTTGTACTCTTTCTCATTTGTAATTTTTGTCTATGTTGAGCACTATAAGGGATATTGAAGGAAATTCAAAAGAGGAATAGGGTTAGGGTTTTTACTTAAGGATACAAATAACACTAGGTTGTGAGTTAAACCCTATAGGAGAAAAATAATCATTTGATCTTGTAGCTCTTGTAGCTCTTGTGAGAGAACAAGAATAGTTCTTTGTGGAATTTGAAAACCCTAGTGCTTGGTGTACTTGGTGTGGAGAAAATAGAGGATGATATATTGTACACTTTTCAAATCAAAGTGTATATTCCAAGGAGGACTTGTGAGTATGTATTTTAACTTGTTTAGCACATTTGGTGGATTAACCAACTTTGGTAATGAGTGATTTTCTATCTATGAGGTTTTGGTAGGTAGGGTTTAGAGAGCTTCACTTGTACAATTTTTAATTAGTTTGGTGGTATGTACATGTACTCCATATTCTATATATAAATGAAATGTTCTAGCTGTCCAAATTTTGTGTACTTGCAAATTTGATTATAATCTTAGGTTATATTCATGATTGTGTGGATTCTAGCATTAATAGTTATGCATGTGGATTTGACATAATATTTAGTTGAATTTGTAAATAACTATTAACACATATCTATAATATAGATTAGAGGAATATTTATTTTTGTAATAATCTACCATAATCGTTGTGTTTTAATTGTTAAAACTTTGTGGTGTTGAAGTAGACTTTATTGATATTTATTTTCTTACAATGCCTTGTTGGGTTGAAAGAAAAGAATTATTTGAATCTATAAATGAATATTTCAAATAAACCCTAAGGCTAAAATTTCAAAGGAAATACATTCAGGGAACCTCAAGGTTGAGGTAAAATTCCTAAAGTGTCATTTCATTAAATTTCTACAATGCATGACATTTTGTGTCATATCGAGAGAATCCTATCTCCACGTTGCACGCTTTGTTAGTGTTTGAACACATATGAAGAAATTATTGAACTTTAAAACATTAATCCATAATTATAGTGTATATAGATCTCGTCAATAATCTAAAGATATAAATAAATCAAACCATAGAAAATAGGATATACCCTAGGGAAACCCTCCACTAATTCAGAAGAAAAAAAACCTAGCAAACAATATTAGAGTATGATTGATAATTGGCAGAGTATGATTGGAACACAATAGCATATTGATTTTTCGAGAGCACAAGAGAGTAGAGATCAAAATGGAACACTGTGGTGATCTTTCCAAGTGCATGACACTTTAATAACAAGTCAAACTAGGTAATAAGAGGAATGTATTGACTATTTGCATGCTTTAGTAAGTAGTTAACAATGATAACACTGTCTCATCTTCACCCATGTGACCTAACTAATTCACTAAGTTTAACTGCATCTAACTGAGTTGTTAACTTAATGAACTGAACTGAACTAAATCAAATTGCATGTAGCTGAATGGAACTGAATGTAACTAAATAGAACTGATTGTAACTCAACAAAACTGAATGTAACTGAACAGAACTGAATATAGATGAACATAATTGAATGTATCTGAACATAACTAAATGTAACTAGTGCTTCTCCATCAGTGTCATCTTCAACAACCACTTGCATAAATTAAGGATTTGATTCCTTATTTAATTGAACTTGTTTTTATTAGAAATAAGACTCAACTGATGTCTTATTAATTTGATTTCACTTGAAGGAATGCATGGTAAATTTGAATTCTCTGTCTATCTTTGTGCTCAAAATAATTTTCTTTGCATGGTCCATATGTGCTTTCATTAATTCTATATCATATCATACTCATAATATTGTTCTGAACCTATGACCATATGTATTACCCCAGGTCAAATAGTAACATGCTAAATTAAATCAATCTAGGGGTAGTTAATCCCTAGAGGAGACTTGTTGCACTTGTTAACCATGACTAGCCATACATCACATAGTATATCCTCGAGACTCAATAGAATATAATTCATGTGAACTTAATACACCTTAAGTTCCAGAATTGATACAACACAAATCTCATACCTTAACATAGGGTCATCATCTTAACCATAAGATCCTAGTACAAGCATCTCTCCCAAATAGGACCTGATCAAGGTCCTAGCTTGATACAACACAAGCTCTTTAACTTAACACAATAAGATAGTGAACTTAATACAACATAATTTTCAGACTTGACATAACAATTTTCATGGAGAGGATTTGAACTTAATACAAGATAAGTTCCATACCTGACACAACAAGTCTCATGGAGGATGACTCTTGATGTTTTACATCTAACACACCCTCTCAACAAGGGATACATTCTATGTCATGGCAGGAATTCCCTGCCACACCAAGCTTATCTCGGAAGTGTTAGAAATTCATCACAAATAGAGGCTTGTCACTAATTTGCAACCTTCACATTAGTAGCTATGTAGTGGAAATCATTTTACATGACCATGACTTCAATGAAGTAAAATATCATCTCAAATGTGTTTATCATAACACATGTATAGGGTATTTAAGAAAGATTTACTATTAACACCTAATAACCATAGGCTCAAGTCTTTCACCCTAGTAGGTATATTCCCAAGCTCCACTACTCCTCAATATTTAGTACTATCTGCAAAACACATTTTGCTTTTGAATTAATATTAGAAATACATTTTTATTATGTAGAACTAGTCGCAATACGCTTAGCTTTTGTAATACTCGACACAAATTACAATGCTTATCTCAGGCTAAAATAATAAATAGATAGAACAATCATATAATCGGTCTTCCATGTAATAAATAGCCTATTCTAATGTACCTCAAGAATAGGCTTAATAGTAAGCATAAAATACAACAAAGATGCTCAAATACCAAGCAACTACTTACAGATGGATGCATCATATGGATCCAATTTAGAATAAAGTTTCTCTAAACTAGAAACCATGGATTTTAAATCCTTCACATACAACATTATGGAACAAATGTGTAAAAACATGCAGAAAGAAAGTATCTTTTTTTCTTTCAGTCTTAAACATTTCTTGACGTATTGAATATTTTTCTATATGGATAAGTTCTCTATGAGATTTCCATTCTCTGTGATGTTATTTAAGGCCTGGTCACTTTCTCAATTATTTTTTTCTTTATAGTGTAGCACCCCAACTACCTCTCCGAGAGGTTTAACTGTTCTCTAATAGTCTAGACTATAACTCTTCTTTAGTGTCAATAGTCTCTCATACTTGGACCATGTCTTTGCTCATGTGGATTCTCTCCACAAGGTATCACAACCCTTGGCTTTCTCATTCATATACCATGACTTAACTTATGGGAATTTTATTTGATGTTTCCTATGAAGACACATCAATACTCCCTCTTCAACTGGAGAAATGTTTCTATACTAAATAAATATTTACCCAAACAGAGGATTAGTAAGAATGTTGGAAATGTAGACCATTTGTGGAAATGTACCATGTCTCAAATATAACTAACTAGAAACCTCAAAATATTTACTACTTTTCAACATGATCTATCTAGATAAACACATGTGATCTTACTCGATCACTATACTAGTCAGATTTCATATATCTATGAAACTCTATTTCATTGACCAATACATATATGAGTCCATGTACACTTGTAACAAGTAGGTACCACAACACATGATTTTTTTTACATGTGTATGTACATACTGCAAAGCATATAATAGATCTTGGGACTTGTAACTAACCAAATACATGTCAACTGGTTTGATATCCTTCAACTATGAAATAATAATCATAAACTTTCACATTTATCTTCATATTTGTGGCCATGGATTTACAATCTCCTAATGAATATGAGCATCATGCATGTCTCCTCTTAACAAAATATACATCAACCAATTTTACTGGTTTCTTTAGGAGCTAGCTAATCTAGCTACTACCTCTCACCATCAGGATGTGAGAATCATAATCTGAGTCCCCCATCACAGAGACTTCATGCTCATTTAAATATGAAACTCTTCTTGAAACATGAATTCAAATAATATAATTTAATTATCTTCAAGAGTCTTAACATATCTCAGAATAGGATTATGGCTTCTATTTTGACTTCTTCCTAATACATAGGAACCTCCTGATATGCTACCAGAAGCTTCTTTCTTTACAACATCCCGTTCTCTTTTAGGATCACCCATAGAAATTTCTCTTCCTTCAATACATGTCATTATTATTGTAGACTAGGACATGTAGTTTTTCCATACAATTCAAATTCAATCAAGTTATTAACAACCTTGCATAATCATAAACAACACATACTGACATGCAAAATATTCTAACCAATTTTTTAGTATAAACATATCTCACGAATTTTAATGACATGAATACCTCAATGTATTTTCAGTGGTTCATATAGTTATGTACACATTAAATCAATGTTTCGACATAATCCCTTCATATTTCATGTAATGTTTTGCAGTTCTATATCAGACTTATATTTAGATCTCATGAATATTTATGCAAGTCCTCATTGTTCTTAACATGAACTTATCTCTTTACCAATAAAATACAAATATTGTAACATATGCTTTTAATCATTTTTATACCATAACATCATTCCTATTCCCGAGAATATAGATTGTAATGAAAAAAAATATGATTTTATAAAATCATATGATAATCAAATAATCATGCAACACAACATTCATATGTCATGAATCAATCATGCATCTCAATATTCATATATTTATGAAACAATCTTGTAGCTCTATATTTATATCTTTATGAAACAATCATGCAAGTTCTATATTCATATCTTATGAACAATTATGTAGCTATAAATTCATATCTTTATGAAACAACAATGCATGCTCTATATTCATATCTTATGAACAATCATCCAACTCTATATTCATATTTTATAAAATAATCATGCATTTTCTATATTCATATCTTATGAACAATCATGACTGCTCTATATTCATATTTTATAAAACAATCTTGCATGTGATATATTCATATCTTATGAACAATCATGTAGTTTTATATTCATATTTTATAAAACAATCATGCATGCTCTATATTCATATCTTTTGAACAATTATGCATGCTTTGTATTCATATTTTATGAAACAATCATGCATGCTCTATATTCATATCTTATGAACAATGATGCATGCAATCATGCATTCTCTATATTCATATATTATGAACAATGATGCATGCTCTATATTCATATTTTATAAAAAAATCATGCATGCTCTATATTCATATTTTATATATTTTGGTATTTGTTAATATAAGAAAGACAATCAACATATATGATCACAATTCTTAATCTCGGGAATATAAATCTCTATATGATTGTAATGAAAAAAATCAAGAGCCTATATATCCAAATAACCTATAATAAAAAAAGTTGGGAGCTTATCTTTTATTGTTTTGCATGCTCTCTCTTGATATCTGCTTCCTTGCAGAGATTATTGGAGTCCCTCGGCCTTGATCTCTTTGCAAATTTGAGTGCATGCAGGAGATAGCGAATCTCAGGATGGAGAAACTAGATCCCATGCAACCCAGAGCGAATGCTCTTCTTCAAGGAATAATTATTCCAACGATCATCCTCTTCTTCAGGTGATATATCAACTCTATTAAGATCTCATTATACATAATATCCATTGAATGATGATAATATCTAAACCACATATCCTAGGGTTATTCCATCAATTCGTTAAATTTGGGAAAATGATCATGACAAGAATTCTGAGAATTTCATCTTCAAATCCCTGATTGTATATATCCATCAATTGCAAATTTTTGAAACATTCTCACGAGTAAACTAAATAAACCCATTGGGGAAGTGGGTTTTCAACCGTTTTGTCTGATTTCTACCAAACTAATAATAATGAATCCATGCAATTTGTCTCTTGAAAAGTGATGAAAATGGTGCATATTGACTTCCTTTGTAATTCACCATGCATTATATAAAGACTCCTCAACCACTGAGGTCATAGACATCTAGAAAATTCTCCTCAAGAATTCTTAACACCCTTGTCTTTCATGTGTTGAAGTTGGAAGCACCTTCAAGTCGATGTTTCGGTTGGATAGAGATTGATTCCATTGCTCCAAGCTCTTTGCTCAATACTTCCAGATATGCATAGGCTTTAGTTTGCATGGGAAAAACTAAGCTCTTGCATGCTTTTCCTCAGATACCATGTTAGTATTTGAGAAAACATGAATAAATTATTGAACTTTAAAAATTTAATCGACAATTACATTGCAGATAGATCTCATCAATAATCCAAATACATAAATAAACCAAACCATAGAACATAGTATATACCCTAAGAAAACCCTCCATTGATTCAGAGGATAAAAAACCCAAAAAACAATCTTATACTATGATCTATAATTGGGAGAGAATGATTAACAGACAATAACAAATTGATTTTTCGAGAGCACAAGAGAGTAGATATCAAAATGGAACACTGTGAAGATCTTTCTTTGTGCATAGCACTTTAATAACAAGTCAAACTATGTAATATGAGGAAGGTGGTGAATATTTTCATGCTTTAGTATGTAGTTAACACTGAGAACATTGGCTCATCTTCAACCATGCGCCCCCACTAATTCACTAAGTTTAACTGCCTCTAACTCAGTTATTAACTGAATGAACTGAACTAAACTGAATCAAATTGCATGTAACTGAATGGACTTAAACGTAACTAAACATAACTAAATGTAACTGAATAGAACTAAATGTAAGTGAACAAAATTGAATATAACTGAAAAGAATAGAATGTAACTGAACAAAACTGAATGTAACTAGTTCTTCTTAATCAGTTTCATCTTCAACAACCACTTGTATAAATTAAGGATTTTATTTCTTAATTAACTGAACTTGTTTTATCACAACTAAGACTCAACAGATTCCTTATTAATTCGAGTTCACTTGGAGCCATACATGGGAAATTCGAATTCTCTCTCTATCTGTGTGCTCATATTAATTTTCTCTACATGGTCCATATGTGTTTTCATTAATTCTATATCATATCATACTCATAAGAAGTGTTATGAACCTATGATCATATGTATTACCCCAGGTCATATAGTCACATGCTAAAGTAAATCACTCTAGGCATAGCTAATCCTTAAAGGATACTTGTAGCACATGTTTACCATCACTAGCCATACATCACATAGTATATAATAAATACTTAATAGAACATAAGTCATGTGGAATTAATACACCACAAGTTTTGGACTTGATACAACACAAGTATCATACCTTAGTACACCATAATCCTGGACTTGATACAACACAAGTATCAGACCTTAGCATAAGGTCACAATCTTAACCATAAGATCCTAGTACAAGCATCTCTCTTGGAATAGGACTTGATCAGGGTTCTAGCTTGATACAACACAAGCTATTTAACTTAACAAAATAATTTAGTGAACTTAATACAACACAAGTTTTGTACTTGATATAACAAATCTCATGGAGAGGATATGAACTTAGTACAACATAAGTTCTGGACCTGACACAAAAACTCTCATTGAGGATGACTCTCGATGTTGTACATCTAACACTCCTCTCAATGAGGGAGACATTCTCTGCCATACCAGGAATTTCCTACCACACCAAGCTTATCTCGGTAGTTTTTGAACTTCATCATAGATAGATTCTTGTCCCAAATTTTCAATCTTGGCATCAGCAGTTATGTACTAGAATTCATTTTACATGACCATGACTTCAATGAAGTAAAACATCACATCAAATGTGTTTTATCATAACATACATATAGGGTATTTCCGAAAGCCTAACTATTAACACCTAATAACTGCAGGATCAAGTAATTCACCCTAGTAGGTAGCTTCCCAAGATACACTACTCAATATGTAGTACTTCCTGCAAAACACATTTTTATTCTAAATTACTCTCAGACATACATCTTGGTTCTATAGTACTAGCCACAATACACTTAGCTTTTGTAATACTAGCAGCAAATAACAACGCTTATCTCTGGCTAAAATAATAGTTGGATAGCACAATCATATAATATTTCTTCCATGTAATAAATATCCTATTCTAATGTACCTCAAAAGTTGTTCAAGATTATGCTTAAGAGTAAGCATAAAATACAATAGGTCTACTCAAATACAAACCAACTACTTACACATAGTAGAATCATCTGGATCCAATCTAGATTAGAATTGTTAGAATAATCAACCCATAGTATTACCCACTTAGACATTAATTCATTTATTTTTGTCTTATTTTCCTAGTCCATGAGTCCCACCATGTGCAAGTTGCTAATTTCCTATCCATAGAGGTCAAACTTGCCATATTTGACTCATGTAGCACTTGGGAAAGCCTTAGGAATCAAATCTACTTTATTCCTAGCCTCCTAGGTGCCCTTCTACTTTTTCTGCTTTATTGCCTGCTTTTTCAGTGTTTTAAGGCACATAGGAAAGCAGGAATAGGTGAGGTGAACTAGTTTTTTGTCCTCTTCATCCTCCACTCTTTTCTCCATGAAAAAGCATGTATGATCTGCCATTCCACTACTCTTTAGCTTTCCCATGTGCCCTTGGCAATTCGTGAGCTCCATGGCAGATTTGGGATCAGCTTTTTACACCTATGGGGGATTTGCCTATTTTGAGTAAGCCTGCTTTATGCTAGTTTTGGATGCATCCTTATGCATTCGACCTCTTGATGTATTCTATATATTCAGAAACCTATGTTATTACAGGGTTGGCTATTGTACACTCAGTTAATATAATTTTGTGTTATAGCTCCATATTCAGTCTCCATTGTTAGCAATTTTGCATGATCAATTGATAATTGTTGTGGGTAAAATTAATCTACTGCTGGACTAAATTTCTACATGGTATCAGAGCCATTCTAGGTTGTTACTCTCCTTCAAAAATTGTTTTGCAGGTTCGACATCAAGACTGGGAGCCTTCTACTGACAGCCGGGACAGATTTTCTAAAGCTATTGATTCACAGAAAACTATCTTGACTCCCTTCAACTATTTTGAATGGAAAGTAGAGACGGAGATCTTGTTGAGAGTGAAAGGCCTCTACAGGGTGACTATGGCTACAGAAGCAGAGCCCAATGCTGCTGCAGAGAAGATCAAATGGCACAATCGGAGAGATGAGGCCTATGGCCTCCTATGTCTCAGTATTTCCCGAGACCTCCTTTTCCATCTCGATGGATTAACTTCACCGGAACAAGTATGGGAGAAGATTTCTGATATTTTTGGAAAGACAGATGAGATGAGGGGACATCAGATCAAAAATGAGCTGATTTCTCTGAGTCCTAGTAGCTTTGAATCACTGCAGCTATATTTCTCCAAGTTCAAAGCACTAGTTTTGCAGCTGAAGTAGTGTGGTATCGAAAATAAATATGATCAGCTCGTATTTGCCATCCTCTCAAAGCTAGTACCTGACTACTCAGTCTTTGTTTCGACCTTCTATGCCACAAAACTCACAGCTCGAACCTGGAAGATGCCTAGCCTTGCATATTTCATGGAATCTCTCACACAAGAACAAGACAAGCTCGTGATGATGGGCACCATCAAACCATCCAAAGATCAAGATTTGATTGCTGGAGATTCGAGGGTGGATTCAAAAAGCAAAAAGAAAGCTAAAAATCCACCTGAGCAAAGAAGAGACAAGAAGTAGTCTCCTGAGGATCAACAAGGTCCCAAGAAAAATACCCAGAAGAAGAAAAACAAAGGTGAAATGAACAAGTGCTCATACTGTTTGAAGGGCAATCACACTGAAAGCTCTTGTATGAAAAAAGCAGATTGATATGCTGACCAATCTCCTGGAGAAGAATGGCATATCCCTTCCAGAAAGCTCAAAGAAGAGAGAAGGAGGATCAAGTTTAGATGACAGAGAGAGAGTTCATGCTCTAGTTGCTGGTATATCAAGCTCACCCATTTTTATCATAGATTCTGGAGCTTCAAGACACATGGTTTCGACTAAGGAGGCCTTCTCCTCACTGGATATGTCGAAAGGACCATCTATTGTATTGGGAGATGACTCTCTCACTGAAAGTAAAGGAAAAGGAAGGATATATCTTGATCATGGTAACTTCAACAATGTGCTGTATGTCCCTGGTCTCACGTCCAACCTTCTGTCAGTGTACCAGATGACCCACACTGGGTCTCCTAAGAAAGTCATATTCTCCCCCAATGAAGTTGAGATCACAGAAATCTCAAGTGGTAGAATCATTGCAAAAGGGGTAGTGAATCATGCTCAAAAGGTATACATGTTTTCACACTTCCTACCTTACTCAAACCCCTCTGCTCTTCTCATTCATGCTAATGAAGCCAGCAAGCTGTG
>LPNX010695695.1:12238-31816 GCA_001517045.1 Pseudotsuga menziesii
ACTGATCAAATTCAGAATGCAAGACTGCAAAGCAAGCAAAACTCCTTTTCTTTCAAGAGTGAAGCTGGAAGAAGCTGATTCTTCACCGATGGTATTCTGTTCATCTTCAGAACAAGTAGCTGATATATTCACCAAAGCATTTTGTGAGAAGACCTTCAGCAATCTCAAATCACTGCTGGGGATTGCTGATCATGCTGTAAAGGCATGAGTGGAGACAAGATTCTACAATTTTGTTTTACAGTCCATGTTTAAGGGAGGATTTTCCCAAGTTGGTTTTGCCTCTTTCCTTATTTATTTGGACATGCAGTATGTAAAAGGGTGACTAAGCCTTGTTTATAGGCCCTATATTTTTTATTATTACTCATAAAGTCAGGCTTAAGGGGGGGTGTTAGAATAATCAACCCATAGTATTACCCACTTAGACATTAATTCATTTATTTTGTCTTATTTGCCTAGTCCATGAGTCCCACCATGTGCAAGTTGCTAATTTCCTATCCATAGAGGTCAAAATTGCCATCTTTGACTCATGTAGTGCTTGGGAAAGCCTTAGGAATCAAATCTGCTTTATTCCTGGCCTCCTAGGTGCCCTTCTGCTTTTTCTGCTTTATTGCCTGCTTTTTCAGTGTTTAAGGCACATAGGAAAGCAAGACTAGGTGAGGTGAACTAGTTTTTTGTCCTCTTCATCCTCCACTCTTTTCTCCATGTAAAATCATGCATGAGCTGCCATTCCACTACTCTTTATCTTTCCCATGCGCCCTTTCCAATTCGTGAGCTCCATGACATATTTGGGATCAACTTTTTACACATATGGGGGATTTTCCTATTTTGAGTAAGCCTGCTTTATGCTAGTTTTGGATGCCTCCTTATGCATTCTAACTCTTGATCTATTATATATATTCAGCAACCTATTTTATTACAGGGTTGGCTATTGTACACTTAGTTAATATAATTTTGTGTTACAGCTCCATATTCAGTCTCCATTGTTAGCAATTTTGCATGATCAATTGATAATTGTTGTGGGTAAAATTAATCTACTGCTGGCCTAAATTTCTACAAGAATTTCTATAAACTGGAAACCATGGATTTTAAATCCATCGCATACAAAATTATAGAACAAATATGTAGTAACATGCAAAAATAAAGTCTCATGTTTTCTTTTAGTCTTCAACATTTGTTGACTTCTTGAATCTTCTTCTATCTGGAGAAGTTCTATGTGAGATTGTTATTCTTTGTGATGCTCTTGAAGGCCTGGTCACTTTCGCGGTGATTCTTCTCTTTATACTACAACACCCCAATTACCTCTCTGAGAGGTTTAACTATTTAGTAGTAATCCAGTATATAACTCTTCTTGAGTATCAACAATCTCTCAGAGTTTTACCATGTCTCTACTCATGTGGATTCTCTCCACAAGGTATCACATCCCTTGGCTTCCTTAGTCATGTACCATGACTTAATTGATGGGAATTTTATTTGTTTCTACCTATGAAGACACATCAATATTCCATCTTCAACTTGAGGTACTTTTATATACTATACCAAGCTTGTACTAGAAAGAGGCTTAGTAAGAATGGTGCTCATTTTTGGATATGTACAATGTATCAAATATAACTGACAAGAAACCTCAAAAGATTTACTTGTTTTAAAATTTATCTATCTAGAGAAACACATGTGATATTCCTCGACCACAATACTAGTTAGATTTCATATATCTCTGAAACTCTATTTCATTGACCAATACATATTCAAGTCCACATAAAAATTGTACCAAGTAGGTACCACAACACATGCTTTGTTGCACATGTCTATGTATAGACTGCAAAGTATGTAACAGATCATGGAACCTATAACTAACCAAATACATCTCAACTGGATTGAGATCCTACAAATATGAAATATTAATTATGAACTTTTACATTCATCTTCGTATGTGTGGCCATGGATTTATAGTCCATTATCCTGAAACTCTTCGGATTTTTTTATTGCACATTTTCCTTAACAAAGAAAAATATTTCTCTGGTGACTGCCACACAACTAATCATAATAAACATAACAATATTATTGAATACAATTCTCATCTTCTTTCCGAACATGAGCATCATGCGTATCTCCTCTTAATAGAAGACACATCAACCATTTTTACTGGTTTCCTTAGGAGCTAGTGAATCTAGCTACTCCTCTCACCATCAAGATATGAGAACCATAATCTAGATCCTCCATCACAGAGACTTCATGATCATCTATGTTTGAATCTATTCTTGAAACATTATTGTAAATAAGATAATTTAATTATCTTCAATATTCTTAACATCTCTCATAATAGGATTATGGATTCTATTTTGACTTCTTCCTAATACATAGGAACCTCCCAGTCATCCACGAGAAGCTTCTTTCTTCACATCATCATGTTCTCGTTCAAGATCAACCATCGGAATTGCTCTTTATTCAATACATGTCATTTTTCTTGTAGGTTAGTACATGTAGTTTTCCCTACAAGACAAATTTAGTCAAGTTATTAACAACCTTGCATAATGACAAACAACACATACTGACATGAAAAACATTCTAACCAATGTTTTAGTATAACCATATCTCACGAATTTTAATCACATGAATACCTCAATGTATTTTCAGTGGTTCATAGAATTATGTACACATTAAATCAATGTTTCAACATAACCCCATCCATATTTCATGTAATGTTTTTCAGTTCTATATTAGTCTTATATTTAGATATCATTAAAAATTTTGCAATCCCTTCTTCTTCTTAACATGATTTTATCTATTTACCAATAAAATATAAATATTGTAACATATTATTTTAATCATGTTTATACCATAACATCATTCCTAATCCCAAGAATATAGATTGTAATGAAACAAAATATTATTTTGTAAAATCATATGATAATCAAATAATTGTGCCTCCCAACATTCATATCTCATGAATTAAGGATGCAACTCAATATGCATATAGTATTTATGAAACAATCATGCAACTCTATATTTGTATCTTCATGAAAAAATCATGCATGCTCTATATTCATATATTATGAACAATCATACATATTTATATTCATATTGTAAAAAGAAATCATGAACGCTTTATATTCATATCTTATGAACAATGATGCATGCTTGTATTCATATTTTATAAAATAATACTGCATGCTCTATATTCTTGTCTTATGAACAATCATGCATGCTCTATATTCATATTTTATAAAATAATCATCCATGCTCTATATTCATATATTCTAAACAATCACGCATGCTCTATATTCATATTTTATAAATTTTGTTATTTGTTAATATAAGAAAGATAATCAACATATATGCTCACAATTCTTAATCTTAGGAATATGAATCTCTATATGACTGTAATGAAAATATTCAAAGGGATATATATCTAAATAATATATAATAAAAAATTTGGGTATTTATCTTTTATTGTTTTTTATGCTCCCTCTTGATCTCTGCTTCCTTGTAGATATTACTAGAGTCCCTTGGCCTTGATCTCTTTGAAAATTTAAGCGCATACATGAGGTAGCAAATCTCAACACCAAGAAACTTGATCCCATGCAACCCAGAGTGAATGCCCTTCTTCAAGGAAGAATTATTCCAACAATCATTCTCTTCTTTGGATGAGATATCAACCCTTTGAGGCTCTCATTATACACAATATTCATTGAATAATGATAATATCCAAACAACATATCCTAGGGTTATTTGATCATTTCATCAACTTTGGGAAAACGACCATAACATGAATTATGAGAGTTTCATCTTCAAATACCTTATCATATCTATCAAAAATTTTCAAAATTTTGAAATATCCTCAAAAGTAAATTAAATATATGCATTTTGGAAGTGGGTTTTGAACCATTTTGTTTGATTCCTCACAGATAAATCATAAAATCTCCATGAAATTTGTCTCCTAAAAAGTGACCAAATGGTGCATATTGAATTCCTCTTTAATTCACCCTTCATTGGATAAAGAATCGTCACTCACTGAGGTTGCATAGACAACTAGAAAATGCTCCCGAGGAATGCTTAACACCCTTGACTTTCATGTGTTCAAGTTGAAAGAACCTTCAATTTGGTGTTCCAGTTGGACAGAGATCGATTCCATGGCTCCAAGATATTTTCTCAATACTTCAAGATCTGCATAGGCTTTAGTTTGCATGGGAACAAATAATATCTTGCACTCCCTTGCTCTTATACCATGTTAGTGTTTGAGAAAATATGAAGAAATTATTGAACTTTAAAACTTTAATCCACAATTACAGTGCAGATAGATCTCATCAATAATCCAAAGACATAAATAAATCAAACCATAGAACACATGATATACCTTGGGAAAACACTCCACTGATTCAGAGGATAAAAAACCCAGGGAACAATATTAGAGTATGATTGATAATTGGAAGGGAATGGATTGATAATTGGAAGGGAATGATTACAACACAATAGCAGATTGATTTTTCGAGAGCACAAGAGTAGATATCAAAATGGAACACTGTGTCGATATTTCCAAGTGCATATCACTTTAATAACAAGTCAAACTAGGTAATACGAGGAAGGTAGTGAATATTTTCTTGCTTTATTTGTTGGAATAATCAAAACCCATCCTAAGACTTAGGATAAAATAATTAATCTTTCTGATTAATTTCCTAGGACCTACACTTGCTAGTTTGCACCGAATTCCATTTTTGAGGTAAAAATTGCCAAAAATGCCTCCTGGAACGAATTAGAAAGATCTTGGATAAGATTCTGACAACTCTGCAGTCCTCCCAGATTGGCAAGTGTGTATTTCTACTTTTTCAGGAGTTTCCATCTTTTCTGTAGTTTTAAAGCAAAAGATAAAGCTAGTTTTAAGGCGGACTGCCTCATTTTTTGCACCACTCAACTCCCTTCTTTTCCTCATTGAAAATACTAATAAATTCAACTTTCCATCACTTATGATATGTACATACTCATTCATCAAATTCGTGACTATCTTAACTAATTTGGAAAGTGCTTTATGCACCTATGGAGGATTTTGGATAGTTTAGTAAGCCTACTTTTGTACCAATTCAAATAGCATCCCAATTATTTCGAATCCTTGGATTATATACTTTATGAGAAGCCTATATATATTTAATTATGGCTGATGTAAAATAATATCATCAACAATTTGTGGATTATTCAATTTCCAGTCTCCTTCTTGAGTGTTTCTTGCATATTTTCAAGCAATTTTGTTAGTTCAATTATTCTAAGTTTGGGATTGATTTCCACATGGCATCAGATCCTTAGTATCTTGATTATTATCCTATTCTAATTTATTTTTATAGGGTCGACATCACTCACTAGGAGAGCAGGCTGTCTGTTCAAGGGCGTAGTTGCTGAAGAATGGATCAATCTCAAACAATCATATTGACTCCATTCAACTACTCCGAATTGAAGGCAAAAGATGGAGATTCTGATGAGGAGTAAAGGCCTCTACAAAGTGACCATGACAACTAAATTTGATCCTAATGAAGCAGTAGAGAATATCAACTGGCATAATATGAGAGATGAGGCGTATGGTCTCTTATGTCTCAACATTTTTAGAGACCGTCTATTTCATCTTGATGGTATTACATCATCGAATGAAGTTTGGTAGAAGATTCAAGATTTGTTTGGGAAGATAGATAAGATGAGGGGTCACCATCTAGAGAATGAGTTGTTTTCACTTATTCTAAGAAACTTCGAATGCTTGCAAGTCTACTTCTCAAAATTCAAGTAACTAGTTTTCCAGCTAAAACAATGTGGTATTGACAAAGAAGATGAACAAATAATCTTGGAAATCTTTTCGAAGCTTGGCCCTGATTACTCTATATTTTTTTCGACATTCCATGCCACCAAGTTGACAGTTTGAAACTGGAAGATGCCATCACTAGTAGATTTCATGGAATCCTTCACTTGGGAACATGACAAATTTCTCTTGATGGGAACCATCAAACCTTCCAAAGATCAAGGTTTGGTTACTAAATATTTCATGGTGAATTCCAAACATAAGAAGAAGGCTAAAAATCCTCCAGATAAAAAAGGATACAAGTCCAAGTATCAAGAGGATTCCCCAAACTCCAAGAAGAAGAAATTTCAGAAGAATAAAGGTAAAGGTGAGGGTAGAAAGTGTACATACTTTGGTAAGGGCTTTCATCCTAATATCTCTTACATGAAGAATCAGATAGATATTCTGACTCAAATCCTAGAGAAGAACAACATATTCCTTCCTGGTGGAACAAGAAAGAAGGATGAAGGATCCAGTTTCGAAGACAAGGAGAGATTTCATCCCTGGTTTCAAAAATTATAAGATTTCCTTCCTTTACCATTGATTTTGGAGCTTCTAGGCATATGGTTTCAACAAAGGAATCCTTCTCATCACTTGATGATTCAAAGGGTCCTAAGATTTTTCTAAAAGATAACTCAAAAACTGAAAGTAAGGGTAAAGGTAGCATTGATTTCGACCATGGTTCCTTCAATAATGTTTTGTATGTCCCAGGTCTTGCTACAAATCTCTTGTCAGTCTACCAGATGACCCACACTGGGTCTCCTAAGAAGGTTTTTTTCTCTCCCAATGAATTTTAAATATTTGATATTGTTAATGGTAGATTCCTTTCCAAAGGTATTGTGGATCACAATTCAAAATTTTATAGGTTCTCCCACTTCATGCCTTTCTTTAACCCCTCTGCTCTCCTCACCCATGCCAATGAAGCAAGAAAACTTTGGCATGAGAGGTTTGGTCATATAAACTATAAATACCTTGCATATTGGTGTGAAAATGATATGGTTTCAAGGTTTCCAAAGATAAATTTTTCCAAGGAGTCTATCAGGGTTGCATTCTAGGAAAACATCTAGAGTATCAGTATGAGAGAGTCAGTCATGAGAAAACATCTACACCTATTGAGCTCAACCACAGTGATAGTGCTGGTACTTTCTCTCATATGTACATGATTCAAGACAAATATTTCCTTACCTTTATAGTTGCCTGTTCCAGGTAGTGTTGGGTTTACTTCCTTAAACTCAAGTCTGAATTTTTTTACCACTTTAAGGTTTTCAAGGCCTTGGTTGAGAACCAGTTTGGGAGGATACTCAATATCCTCATATCTGATAATTGTGGTGAACATTTCAAGTATGATTTAATTAAATATTGTGAATATGTAGGTATCTAGATACAACACTCTATTCCTTACACACCTCAACATAATTGTTTGGTTGAGAGGAAGAACAAAAGGCTGAAGGAGATGGTTACTTGTATGAAAGAGTCTAAGACTCTTCCACCAAAGTTTTGGGATGAAGCTATAAACTATGCATCCTACATCCAAAATATGGTGCCTCATAATAATCTTCATGGATCTACTCCTTTCGAATATTGGAGTGGGCACAAACGAGATGTGTCTCATTTCATGATTTTTGGTTCAAGGGCCTCAGCTAGAAGTCCACTAGATAAAGGGAGGGATTTGAAACCCCAATGTCAAGAGTTCCTATTTGTTGGGTATTCATAATATTCCAAAGGGTACAATATAATTGACATGAGAACTAAAAAATTATTCATTGAAAGGAGTGTTCAGTTTGAAAAAGAGCCTATGGTAGCAACATAAATTGGAGAGTCCACCTCACCTCCTCCACCTTTGGTTTTTAGTGAAGTAACTAATGATATTTAAGATTCTGATATGTCTTATATGTTGGGATATAATAAACCCACTCATACACTTAGGATAAAATAATTAATCAATAATGATTAATTATTCACCCACTAGCTTAAATTAGTTGGCATCCACTTGCACCTTAAAGTAAATGCATGCCATCCATATCCTAGGAATGATTTATTTCTGATGCTGGGTTCATCTAGAATTAGTATACACGACCATATAGCAGATTCTGCTTTTTCTACTTTTTTTGCTTTATCCTGCTTTTCTATGGATAAGATAAAAGCTAGTCAACTAGGAAACTGGGTGCTTTTGTTTCCAACCCATCCCCCATTAGTTTTTCTCCATTAGCATATTATTTCCATCTCCTTGACAACTCACTCATGCTTTTGACAACTTGTGAGGTGCTTGGTAGATTGGAAAGTGATTTATGGGGTTTATCATAATTACTAAGCCTGCTTTTATGAGCTAGCTTGAGTTGTCTTTGTTAACACCCAAAAAGGGTTCACTGCCTCATCTACCCCATTACATGGCTCATTTGTCCATTTTCCTACCATATTTCCATCAAAAACCCATAAAACCATCTAAAAAGCCTCCAAAAGGCCTAAAATGCCTCCAAAAGGCCATAAAACCCTCTTTTCCTCCAAAAATTATCTAAAATTCCTCCAAAAAAGAAAAAATCTCCAAAAAGGAAGAAAAAATATAAAATAATGAGGAAAAGGAGGAAAAAACCCTAAACAGCTGAAACCCTAAACATCTGAAACCCTAACCCTAAACCAGCACTCCACCACTATAAATAAGTGATGGAGACCCCTTATTTCATCATCCACAATCACAAGTATCCTGCCTCTGCCAAAATTGCTCTTGAAACCCTAGCTCACCATTGAGCTACTTTCACCGTGAGAGCCCCTTTTGGCCCATTTCCACCATTGGAGAAAGAGAAGGAGCAGCTGGAGCTCGGAGCAGCCTCTCGGATCAGCGCAACGGGCTTCACCAACCTTCACATTGGAGGTCAGATCAATAAAAAATCATTCTTTACTTTTTGCTGTTTTGCTTCATAAACATGTTTAGATTAATTTTTATTACTATTTAGCATCTTTTATTTCACATATTATTGAACTGCTACTAAGGAATCCATTGTCCTTAGTAGGTGCTCATTCGCACAAGCTAGGGGTAAAACCCTAGCTACAGTTTTGGTGACTCCGCTGGTTTTTTAATTTATTTTATTTCCCGTTTTGACCTTTTAGCTGTCGTTTTCGGCCGCCGTAAACCGCCGTTTTTTGTTTCACAGTCGCCTTCCGACCGCGTCTTTCCAGCCCTTAGCTGTGACCCGACCGCGCCTTTCCAGCTCTTAGCTGCGACTCGACCGCGTCCTTTTCCCTGTTTGCTGCGGCTCCGACCGCGCCTTTTAGCCGTTTTACCTGTGTCCCGACCACGCCTTTCCAGCTTTAACCCGCGACCTGAGCGCGCCTGTTTCTTCCAAACCTGCGGTCCACCCACGTCTGTTCTCCAGAAACCCGTGACCTGAGCGCGCCTGTTTCTTCCAAACCCGCGGTCCGCCCACGTCTTTTCTTCAAAAACCCGCGATCTGTTCGCGCCTGTTTCCTTCAAACCCACAGTCCGACTACCGATCCGATTTGACTTTTGCACTTGTTCCTACTTTTGAACCCAGCCCCTTTACTGCCATATTTTCTGCACCTGCATAGCCATCTGTTCTACCTGCACTTTTGTCCCCCTTTACAGAATTTAAAAAAAAATAATTTCAGCATTGTTTATTCAGATAATTTTGCATGGTAAAATTTTTCTTTCAGTATTATTGATATTTAGGAAGTTTCCCTGGCACTTCTCTTCTGGGTTCATAACCTCACAAGCACACAATCTGTCACCTAATTCAAGTGAGACTTAAAAACTACTTAACTCAACCAACATTCTAACCCCACTTGGGGAACACAAAAGAATTTTTGTAGTTAGGTAGGATCGGGGGGATAGGCTTCCAAAAACACCCCTCGGTTACTTACACTTGAGACATAGTTGCTGTCCATTAGGGAACCAAAATCCCCTAGTATTTTTTGACACGGTCACAACCGGTTTATCAGAGGGCCTCTCCCTTAGGAGGGTTGAAGTTGTGAGATTGGTTCCGGAGGTCTGAGTGGAATACCGAACTCCATTCAGTAACTGAAGGGATACCTTTCGCAGTTCTCGGGATATTCCTGTATAGGGGTATTGCGGTAAAAGGACCAAGCGGCAGATTTACCTTTCTGGACGTGTCATGAATGGGGTATCTTAGTTGCCATTCTTCTAGGATTTGACTACCCGGTGTCCCTCCCGGTAGGGGGATACCTTAGCCACTTGGCTTTCCTATTCGTATTGTCTGACTTGGATTTCATCACCTTGCAGAGGATATGTATAGTTGAGTCATAATACTTTTAGTTAGGTGTTTGCATGCTCCCTTACCTCCTTTTGGTCTAGTGAGTCCACCGTTTTTTATTTTGTAGGCAACCTGCTGTTTTTTGGTATTCTGACCATTTCTGTTGACACTCCGCCTATTGTAGCATGCAATTACGGTGGGTGTTTTGAGTTGGTTGTTGGCCTGAGCGCCCTATTTTTTGAACTCTCCTTCTGTACACTCGGTTGCATTAGAGTTTTTGAGCTGATTTGTAGTTACCTCAACCCACAGAGATTTGACTCCATTTGTTACCATTGAGTCCTCGAGACGTTCTCGGCACCTCAGAGGCGAGCCCCCACAGCACGGTTCACTTGACACCACCCGTCATCGACATAGATCATCATCACTTGATACCACTCATCATAGATCTCGAGCCTTGTCACTTGAATCCACTCGTCAGCAGCATAGAACTCCGTCACCAGATACTGACGCCCCTTATTTTACCTCCGATTCTGAGCCAGACTCCGAGAACCCCCTTTACACTACCCCCACTAGCCCCATGGCTGGAGTGACTCCCACTCCCATCTTGGTGGGGACCGTTGGTGGCACATCCACCATGACACTAGTTACCACACCTACTTTGGGTATGCCCTCCATGGGGGCCCCCTCTACTGTTCCCCTCACAGCACCGATTCCCGCAGCGGGAATACCTATCCCCACTCCATTAGTGACCCATACTACCCATGGTGGTGCAGGACCGTCCTATACCACCTTAGTTCCCCCACTTGGGGGCAACCTCCCTCACATGACCCCTCCACTTGGGGGCATGGGCCCCAACTTGGTCCAACCCACTACCGTGTCACATCCTTCGTCCAGATTTCCATTCATGGCTAGCCTCAACCTGCCTGACCTAGCTAGATTAACCAACGACCCCATCCGACACGACCTTGCGTGGCCTCACATGCCCACCAAGCTCCCCTCTGACATCCCTAAGTTCGAGGGAAAGGCAGGTGAGGACCCACAGAACCATATCATGTCCTTCCATCTATGGTGTTCCTCCAACTCCATAGTAGATGACTCTATTGGCCTCCGTTTATTACAACGCACTTTCACTGGCTCTGCTGCCAAGTGGTATATCGAACAACCCCATGGAACCCATGCCACCTTTACTTCCCTTGCCTCGACCTTCCTGCAGTTCTTCCAGTTAGCTATCCGCTATGACGCAGGCATTGAGATCCTACTATCATGCAGACAAAACACGGCTACCCACATCACGGACCACATTCATGAATGGCGTCGACGCCGTAGCCTATGCAAAATCAAGTTAGATGACCAGATCTTCCTAGATTGGTTCCTCAAATCCCTCCTTCCTATCATTGCTAAGGATGTGGCATCCGAAAGACCCCAGTCTGAAGAAGAGGCTATCCTTAAAGCCCAATAGTTCGATCTCATTTACACCCAGTCTGGTTATCTTTATACCATAATACCTGACGCCCCTCGTGACGATTCCTCCCAACGCGATGCGCCGGGGGCATCCCACGTTGCCGACGGCATCATTGGCCATGTCTCTTCACAGCCTCAACCATTTTCCATAGCCCTTCCTACCCCTGGCCCTGACCCTTCGTGGGCTACCTCACAGTCTGGAGCAAATAACCCGTATGCTCCCATGACACATCACCACCATACCCATGGACCCTCATGTCCACCATAGTGTTTCGGTCATGCGAATCTTGCTCATGCCCCCCCTGTCGCACCTCAGCCCTACTATCACCAGCAGGCTGCACCAACCCCTGCGGCACACCCACAACCCGCTCCACAGCACTATCAGCAACCCCCTCAGGTTTCTGCACCTGCGCAGCCTCCACCTACATATCATCCACCGCAGCCTGCTCCAGCCCACGTGCAACCTCAGAATCCACCTACTGTCTAAGGGCAAGTTTACACTCAACAAAACCCGCAGCAAAACCAAAACAACCAACGCAACCAGGGCCAACAAAACCGCGGCAGAGGCCGAAATTGTGGGAACAACCAACCGAATGAGCAAGATGGTCAACACCCTAATCCCCCCACTAATAATAATGCGGCCCCTGATAACCAAAACCCTGATCGCCTGCCTAAGCAGGCTAAAAACCCCAATTTGCACACAAACTATCCTTGTTCTGTTTGCGGGGTCTATGGCCACTACACACATTTTTGTCCACATATGGAGCGAGTTCAACAACTTTTGGTTGCGGATGTACACCTTCAAGGGTAGGCGGCTCCTCAAGCACCACCCAACCCCCCACAACCTCAGCAGCCACCTTTGGTGCTGCAAAACCCCTTATCCACCCAAGGCATAGTGAACACTGAACTGTTGGCTCCCCCTCAAACTAACGCACCAACCCAACAAATCACTTACGCTTCTCCTGATCAACCCATGCTCGATTCAGGGACCCACCACTTGTTGATGATGTCCTCCGATGAGGTCAACCTCCAGACTCGACGGAACCAATATGGCTCCACCCCTGAAGACCCTCTCGCCGATACACCTACTAACGCTCATCCCACTGATCAGGCATTACGTATACCTCCACCTCCACTAGATGGCGCTCCTAGAGCACCCCGTTTCCCACTTCGCCATATCAACAATAAACCCAATGCGCGGGCTGCGTCAAACTACAACATTGTCGATGAATTAGCCCAATCTCCCGCATCCATGTCTACGTTAGAAGTCTTAAAAAACTGCCCTTCGCAGCGCAAGAATTTACTCTTAGCCATTGGGGCTATTGATCCAAATGATTCGCAGTTAATGGCATTTGATTTGGACCAATCCGAACCCTACCTGCCTTGCACTTTGGCATTCCAAGTTTCTGTTTCCATTCAGAATTTTGTCACCCATCGATGCATTATTGATGAAGGTGCCTCTACATGTGTCATGCCCACCTCCATCTGGCAGAAAATGGGATCCCCCCCTCTCCAGCAGTCCTCTACTTCATTGCGAGCCTATGATGGCCGTTCAACTCAAACCCAAGGCCTATTAACTAACATCCCCGTCTCACTGGCTGGCAAAATTGTCCTCATAAACATCGAGGTTATCAATGCACAGCTTGATTACAACCTTTTACTTGGCCGCAGCTACATGTATGGCATGCGAGCAGTTGCTTCTACTGTTTTTCGTACCATGATGTTCCCCCATGAGGGACGTGTGGTCAAGGTTGACCAACTCACTTACCATGATCCCAATGTCCCCGCGGCACCCGAAAATGTTCTCCCCATGATTGAACAACCTATTTCGGGTGCCACCACCTCATTCGTTTCTTCTTTGGGGACGGGCGTTTACTCTGATGCACCAATGACCTTAACCTTCCCATCTATTCCACCCCCGTTACTTGCCACTGAAAAGTCCGACCTATGTACCCTGTCCCATAACACGTGAACTCCTACTACTCAACCGCCTTTGTTGCCTCAACCCCCTTTGGTACCTAGTCACATTGGTGCTACACCCATCCATACCATTCCTTTCCTCTTCCCTCCCTCAGGAGTAGTTAGCGCCTCGATCATGGCCACCCTCAGCCTTCCTGGGTTAACCTTAGGATTACCCATTTGGTATCTTTTGCCTCCCGTTCGTCCACCGACACCTGATGTCATCTTGCAACCGGTGCAACCCATCGTCACTACTAGTCAACCACCTCCAGGTATCGCTACCCCGTCGTCCTCCACGAACCCCCCCCCTCCTCTTACCAAACCCACTGGGGGCAGAGGCCCCCAACCTTACACTGTTGTCCCACCTCCTAAGACAGTTAAAAATCCCCCTGTGTTTCGTGCTCCTCCCAAATGCACGCTGTGCGATGAGTTGGACCATGCGACTCACCTATGTCCTCAGTTACCGGTGTTACAGGAATACATGCAACTGCTTGACGATGACCCCACTATCCCGGTTGTCCATCTAGATTCAACCCCTAAGCCTCGAGACAAATCCTTGTGCACTAACCACTCCTGTGCCCTATGCGATGTTTACGGGCATTACTCCCATCACTGTCCCGATCTCCCCAAGTATAGAGCATCTCTCTTTGAAATGAACAATCTAGATCTTGAGACGGCACCACCCACCATTGTGGAGATCCACCCCCCGGACTCTTCCTCTTCCGAAGAGGTTAATACCATTTATATGATCTCTTCCACCACTAACCCTTTGTCAACCGATTTGATGACACAAACATTCCGTATAGATGAGGAGATTCTCGAGGCTCTCACTGCCCCGAATTATCCTTGGGATGACATGCACCATCGTTCCTACTTCCTCCCAGATGAATCTTCCTCTAACACTGCTACCCAATTTGCAGTTGAATCCAAAGACTTCCTTCCCCCCAAGGTCGACTGGTTCAAGGACCCTATTCCTGCTCCTGACACCTTCGAAGAGGGTAACATGGCCAACATCTCACCTGTCATCCAAATTGATATCACTGCCCCCGGAGGCACCCCCGAACTCATCACTTTAGGAGCCTCTTGTAGTAAGCAAGAAATTGAGGAATACAACAAACTCTTCAGATAATTCCGCGATGTCTTTGCTTGGTCTTATACCGAAATGCCCGGTCTTGACCCTGCCATTAAAGATCACCACATTCACACATGGTCTGATGTACCCCCCGTTCGTCAGAAACAACGTCCCATTCATCTCTAGCTACAGTTTTGGAATCAGCACGACGAGACCGTCACGATGGTCACCTCGTAGCATTATTTTTTCTACGTCATTTTTTGCCCATTTTTTAGACACTGCTAGTCGCCTCGGTTTGCGTGCCACTTCGGTCGTTCTCTGTTTTTAACACTTTTTATATCGCCGGATTCATTTTTTCGAGCTCGTGATGATGCTTGAGATCATTTCTTGCTCTCACTTGGTACAATTTCAACATTGCGTCCCTACACCTTGCCACATTGATTTGCGCGCCACATCGACCGTCATCAGATTATTTCACACTTTTTACATGAGCCATCCACTCCTGTCATACTGCAAATGTTTCATTATTTTGCCACCATTCATTCACCCTGCAAGGAGGACCACCAGTGTTCCCCCCCACCCTCAGTCCTAGTCATCATCAATGTTCCTTGATTGAACACTTCCTCCTTGCCTGGACCATTCCATCACTTCAGAGTCTTCTTATTTGCTTTCAGACTCCTTAAAATTGAAAGCAACCACGAGCATGTACTGTCGTGGGCTCGTAAAATCCACATGATAGTACCATTCCATCATTTCAGAGTCTTCTTATTTGCTTTCAGACTCCTTAAAATTGAAATCAACCACGAGCATGTACTGTCGTGGGATCGTAAAATCCACACGACAGTATCATTCCATTACTTTAGAGTCTTCTTATTTTCTTTCAGACTCCTTAAAATTGAAAGCAACCACGAGCATGAATTGTCCCGGGCTCATAAAATCCACATGACAGTACCATTTTATATCCACACTTCTTCTAGTTCCCTAACCCATGAAGAAGTCCCCCCGCGCCTCTTGGCGCTATGGTTGATCCTCTCGGCAACACCCCCAATCAGGTCGCCTTTGTTCAGAGTATTCTGCAATCTCTTGCCATTTTACCATAGCTTGAGTCTCCCTCAGCCCATTCACCTTCAAATCCTATACCGCTATGATCCCTTTACCACCAGTCAGTCTCATATGCTGCCCGATCATCCCCGCCATCATACTCTGAACAAAAGAAGTTTGAGTCCACCCACTCTACTTGCCCAGTTATTCCCCCCAGTTTATCACTCCTGCCATCAGTACTATCACAGTTCGGTTTTTCACCTCACGCTCCTATCAAGGAAACATCATTGCCTTGATAGTTGCAGGTCTCCCTCTGTCGATGACAGCCCCTCTATTCCAGAGGATAGACCTAGAGGCCCCTGCGCCTTGGACCCATCACCATCTGTGGTGAGTGCCTACGGACCATTTTGGGAGGAGTCATCATTGCCTCTTCGAATAGTCGTTTCTCACATGCTCGACTTCAGCACCTTAATCGCATCATTGAGAATCGCGCAGGATGTATATCCTTTCCATTATGTGTCGAAGACCCCGGATTTCCCCCGACTCTAGCACATTGGTGAGTCACTTTGGAACGACCAGTTATATGTTCCCGTGGATGTCCGAGCTGCGTTGGCGATTGTATTCAGAATCCATCCAGTTCCATGCTTCCTTGAGTACCCAGTTCAGTTCCAGATCAGTGTACCATTGCAAGTATGACCGTTGTCACTTTGATCCAGCAGCTCATTAGTTCCTTTGGAACCACATTCAGTAGCATTGCTGTCATTCCAGTGCATCAGTTGTTCAGCTCAGACATGGTCAGCCTAGCAGTATGTTCCAGATTTGTGTCCCTTTTGGACCCTTATGATATACACAATGGATTTCTATGTATCCTACAGGTCCCCCTTTTCGGGCCTCACAGTTTATTTTATGTATATTGATACGAGCATGGGTATGCCCGCCTCGTCCAGATGATCAGATGATTCCTCATCCATTATTGAGGTTATGTACTTTTCATTCCTTGCAGTTGGTTCGATATCGATGTTCCGGGATTCAGTTGGTTCCTTCTCTTCTCCACACCCCAGAAAAAACAAATATGACTTATGATGTCCATTGGCCATACGATGAGCTCCTGCCCTCGCACATCAGGGGGCAATCTGTTAACACCCAAAAAGGGTTCACTACCTCATCTACCCCATTACTTGGTTCATTTGTCCATTTTCCTACCATATTTCCATCAAAAACCCATAAAACCATCTGAAAATCCTCCAAAAGGCCTAAAATGCCTCCAAAAGGCCATAAAACCCTCTTTTCCTCCAAAAATTATCCAAAATTCCTCCAAAAAAGCAAAAATCTCCAAAAAGGAAGAAAAAATATAAAATAATGAGGAAAAGGAGGAAAAAACCCTAAACAGCTGAAACCCTAACCCTAAACTAGCACTCCACCACTATAAATAAGTGATGGAGACCCCTTATTTCATCATCCACAATCACAAGTATCCTGCCTCTGCCAAAATTGCTCTTGAAACCCTAGCTCACCATTGAGCTACTTTCACTGTGAGAGCCCCTTTTGGCCCATTTCCACCATTGGAGAAAGAGAAGGAGCAGCTGGAGCTCGGAGCAGCCTCTCGGATCAGCGCAACGAGCTTCACCAACCTTCACATTGGAGGTCAGATCAATAAAAAATCATTCTTTACCTTTTGTTGTTTTGCTTCATAAACATGTTTAGATTAATTTTTATTACTGTTTAGCATCTTTTATTTCACATATTATTGAACTGCTACTAAGGAATCCATTGTCCTTAGTAGGTGCTCATTCGCACAAGCTAGGGGTAAAACCCTAGCAACAGTCTTCATGCAACTCCTTTTTCCTTTATAAGGATGTATTACCTATGTAATAATATCAATTATCATTTTATTGATCATTCATTAATGTGTGTTCATTAATTCTTCTTCTTCTCTCATTATGCTAATTCTCTACAATTCTCTGTGAGGTTAATTGTGTGCCTAGATCCTTAGCCAGTTTATGAAACTTCTTATGCCATCAAGGCTTTAGAATTTCTACATGGTATCAGAGCTAAGGTTCTCAAATTTCAAGTTCTACATGCTATTAGAGCTGAGGATATCAAAGCTCTACATGATATCAGATCTTTGAGAGTTCATTAATTAATCCTCCTTTCCAGATTTGCAGGTTTATTTTGCAGGTTCAACTTCGAATGGATTCAAGAATATCAGTTCCTCTTCTTTCTCCATTCACAAGCTATTCAGAGTGGAAACTGAAGATGATTTCATATCTAAAGAGACAAGGTCTCTATGAGATATCTATTAGAGCTAGTGAAGAATCTTATGAAGATCCAAGTGACTGGTTGAATGACTGTGATAGAGCAATTGGAGCTATGTGCCTATCAATCTCTCCATGCATGCGCTACCTTATTGATTCTATTGATTCCCCAAAGGATCTCTGGACAACATTGGATAGAGTTTTGGGAAAGAACAATGAGGATCCTTCTAGCTATGTGGAGAGTGCCTCTAGCTCCTCAATGATTTCTCTCTCTCAAGATGTCTCGACCTCTATAGTCTCTGATGAAGTTGATCATGAGGAAGAAGTTTCTCATACAGTTCCTATTGCTACTACTCTCTTTGATTCGAATGCTTCCTCTTTCAATCAAGAATCAAATATTGAAGAGCCATCTTTTTATGTGTCTCCTAAAGTAGAAGATCTTGATTCATCTTCTCATGATGTTGTTGATGAAAAAGAAGTGACTAATGTAGATGCTATTGATATTGATGATTCACTCAGACATTCAGTGTTCTCTATGTCTTCTATCATGGATTCTGAGATCCATATGCCAGACCTCTCACACCTTGTGCATGCCTCTTTTCTTGATGGTGCGCAACCCAGTGATTTCCAAGATGAATGCTTAGCCAAATCAAGTCCTTCCAGTGTTTTTCCACTTACCATACTTGATCCCATATGCTTCTGTAGCTCCTCCTTTGTTCTTGGCACTCATTCTCAGAGCCTCCATGAAGATTTTGAACATCATTATCTTTCCTCCTCTCATACTTATACCATAGAGGATTCTTTACCAGTATATTCCTATGAGTCTACTATTGTGCTTATTTGTGATCTCTTAGATTATTTTGAAGCTAGATCAACCCATGGAACCCATTCATTCACACTCTTTGATCCCATGCCTTCTCTATGTTCCTACATTATCACTTGCACACATCCTCTCTGTGTAAATGAAGATGGAGACATGATACATTCGCTTGGACAGTTATTTCACCTATCTAGAGCTCATATCATCTCTACTGGTTCGAAGTTTAAGTCATATCATCATCTTGGAACTGATTACAAGTCTTAAGATCCTTTAATATTACCTTCACATCATTGGATTTCAGTTGTTCTACATGGTCCCAGGTTCCATCCTGCAGGTGTCTTTGATCCAGGTGAGCATATTTATCTTCTTCCCAAGAAGAAGATTCCTCCAGACATCAGCATTTAGTTTGGAGAAGCAGCAACACCAGCAGTTCAACATTTTTGGTATTGCTTTTCATGTCCTTTCTTGAGGGAGGATTTTCCCCTTGAGGTTTTGCCTCTTTCCTCATTTCTTTGGACAACATAAATTGTAAAAAGGGTGACCATAGATTTATTGCTGGGCCCTATATGCATATATATTTCTGATTAGTTCAGGAATATCATCATAAAGTCAGGCTTAAAGGGGGGTGTTGGGATATAATAAACCCACTCATACACTTAGGATAAAATAATTAATCAATAATGATTAATTATTCACCCACTAGCTTAAATTAGTTGGCATCCACTTGCACCTTAAAGTCAATGCATGCCATCCATATCCTAGGAATGATTTATTTCTGATTCTGGGTTCATCTAGAATTAGTATACAGGACCATATAGCAGATTCTGCTTTATCTGCTTTATCCTACTTTTCTATGGATAAGATAAAAGCTAGTCAACTAGGAAACTGGGTGCTTTTGTTTCCAACCCATCCCCCATTAGTTTTTCTCCATT